>WTSP01004921.1:142097-164335 GCA_025331215.1 Actenoides lindsayi | reverse complement strand
GGCCCCTCCGCGGGCATCCTGGTTCCGCGGCTCGGCTATTGTCGTGCCGGTCTCACGTGTCAGGGAGATGTTCGGAGGCGCCTCTTGCATTGCGGGCAGATAATTCAGGAGATAAAGAGCGCAAACAGCGTGTGCCAGCGCTCCGGCGAGGAGGCTGCAGCGCCGGGGTGAAGCCCTCTCAGTTTGCAGGAAAGAATTTTTTTTTTATTTTTTTTTATTTTTTTTTCCCCCCCACATGGTCTCGTCTACCAATCACAACAGAAAGGACCAAATTCATCCTGGCTGCATTTCACATACACTCCGTGGAGTTATAGAATTCAGGGATAAATCCAGCCCTCTGTGGTGGATGCCTGAGGATATTCCAGGAGAGATCCCAGAGGTACGGCTGTTAGCGGTGCTGTGCGTGCCCCTGCGCTGCAGCATCTGGCAAAGCTGCCCTATAGCTCGGAAGTTTGTGCCAGGAGTGAACTTTCTTCAGCAGGAAGAGTCCAGATGTGTAGGAGCCTGTATGTGTGCGTTCATTTTTATTTTTTTTCCGAAGTGCTCTGAGTAGTCCTGAGGCTACTGCTACCTTTGATCTGTGCCTTGCCGTTGTTTTCTCTATTGTCTGCTTTTGCAAATGGTAAGCGTAAAAGTCTGGCCAGAGTTAGAAGCCTGGGCTCGTATTAATGACATAAGCACCAAAGTGTCTGAAGACCCATTTGACAATGGAACTGGACAAACGTTATTAAACCTATCAGTGATTTAAAGCTTCAAAAAGAAAGGTAATGACTTGAATGCACATTTCACTCATCGCTCTTGAGATAGCGGGCCAGATTTAATTTAAAAGTTAAATGCTTTGGAAAATCAGGAATTACTTTAATATATTAAATCATTTTCCAATTAAGTTCCTTAAATCTTTTTTTTTTTTTTTTTGGTGGGTTGCACTGCAAATCGAATAAATTAATTTAGAAAGTCATTTTCAGCATTTCTTTACTAGCTGGTTACAGCTTCTTTTAAGTCATGCCATGTATGAGGGAGCAAACTGTTCTTTTTAAATGCAAATGAGACACTCATTCTGCAGACAAGTTGCAACTCTTCTATTTCACTTTGCCTGAACTGATAATGTGCTTAAAAGTGCACAGTCATAAGACATATGTTTTATGCTTGAAAAAGACTTCCCGGGAATGTTTCGGTGGAAGGCACCGAGCATGGGAACGAACGTCCTTTTGCAGATGTCTTTTGCCTCTGACCATGGAGTGTGTTAACTGGACCGAGCAGCTTTGCCAGGCCCCTTGGATTGGAGGCTTGCATTTACCAAACACCTCATTTTTCACCCTCTTCGCTCCCTCCCTTTGCCCAGCGTGATTAGCATCGCTGTGAAAACTTATCTGCCTTGTTCTAAACGTGTCGTCACGTTACAGTGTTGCTCTGTCGCTCGTTTTCGGGCTGTGTGTATTTAGGGAGCTGGGAGGGCGAGAGGCCTGCAGAATTTTGCGTTCAGTGAGTTTGGCTGAGTGTTTGCTCTTGATCTCTCCCAGGAAGGGAGGCGGTGGCTGGGGTGTGGTGGTTCGGTGGGGTGGGATGGGATGGAATGGTGGTTTCCATCGGTACCTGCACAACTCATTCAGAACTGGATCTTGTTTCTGGTGAATGTAGTTAAAACTCGCTTTGGGCCCGTGGTGTTGGCCCTTGTTTCCATACCTGGGGTTTGGGTTATGGTTTGGGGTCTTTTTGACAAGTACGGCAGACTTTGCTTTCTTTGCGTTTTAAGTCTACTTGAGCTGCTGGGAATTTAGAACGCGTTCCACAAACACTTACGCTTTTAGGTTTTCGGATGATTCTGTTAGCACTACTTTTTTTTTTTTCCTGGTCATATGGTTGTTTGGAGCGTATGAGCGAGTTCCCAGGCACATGCACGGGAGCTACTGACAGTGCATTTTTTCCGTAGCCAAAGGAAAATGCAATCATGTAGATTTAAACAGTCTCCTCTTATCTTCCAATTTTCACTTGGCAGGCTTTGTTTCAGAAGGCTGCTTAGATCTTTATTTTATAAACCTAAAATAGCATTCTAAGCATCTTAGTCTAATATTTCTCCCTCTGCTGTGAAAGCTCATTATGTGCTGCATACATTGTTACGCAGCCGGTTCCTTCTTTCTCTCCCGATACCCACGGAGAGAGAAAAGTGAAAGAACAATGCAAACAATGTTGGTTATGACAACTGTGTGAGGTATCTCTTATACAAACAGACAGAACGGAGGGTATGCTGTGGTATATAGGTCAGCCTTTGAAATAACAGAGTGGAGCTCTTATGCCGGACAGACAGATTTAGAGTTGGATTTGTACTGTTCGTCTCTTGGAACTTGAAGCACAGTTGCATTTCAGACGTTTAGAGGCTGATAGGAGTTGTCTGTTCAGCTGAAGTTTATTTTAAGAAACATCACGTTCCCTAATTGAGTTGAATGCTACAAAAGAAAGAACTGATAATCCGAGTGTCTTAATTTGATGGAACAACGTGGTCAGGGATTTCAAGCTGCTCGAGGAAGTCAGATGACAAGTTTAAATGTTTATGTAGAAAGCAATAAATAACATCCTTGTGGCTTTCTGAAGCGAAGTGTCACCTCCAAAGACCACTTCAATCAGCACTGTAAGAAGGGCCGGTATATTTTCATACTTGCAACTTCACAGTGATTTCAGATATCTGCTCCCATAAAGTGCAGTTATATAATTACAGTTTGACACAGTTAATGACAGGGATGCTGACCCCTGCCAACAGTAGGGGGAAAATAATGGTCTTCCCTGCTCCCAGTGGTTAGCCTTGCAGAATTATGCACTGGATTCTTCTGTGATTTGCTACCTGGTTCAAAAATACAGGAGCCTACAACTCGTCTTTCTTGTATTCACTGGTAGTTGTCAGTGCAGTGGAAAAATACAGCCAGACAGCAGAGGTAGAATGATAGACTGTAGTTGTTTTTAAGAAGACGAATAAAGCGGGAGAGGGAAGCGAAACCCTTCAGAATGAAAAAAGCAGAGTGACGTTGGGTGGAAGTGGATGAGGAGATATAATGCGGTGCTTTGTAAGCAGGTAACAATCCCGCTCGCAATCAGAATTCCACGGAGCAAAAGTGCACATATTTATACCCAGCGTTCAGAATAATTTATTGTGTAAACTCAACCCCACCACCGAGACTACTCGCGGCAAAACGTTCCGTGGCTGTTTACAAAGTGTACGTTATTTCCAGTGGCTTGCTGCTCTCCAGCCTGCATCTGAAACTCAGCACCGTGGCAAGGCAGAGCTCTGAAGGACAGCCCCAAAGCTGAAATGCTGTGGTAGTGTTTTGACAGCATTTTAGGTTATACTCCTCTAACAGATCACCGTTTGTTTATTCTGGGCATGTTGTTTTCCTTCTTAGGTAACTACCTTGTCCCCTGCTGCATTAGAATCACCCTTGAAATTTGTTGCTGCCTCTTAAAAAGGAAACAGTTGCATTAGTGCTGACTGTTGCTTTTTAAGGGGTTTTAGTTAGTTTCAAAAAATTACCACATAGGAAGAAGGGCAGTGGAATTTTCTTGCCGGGGTTACTACACCTTAGAGATGTAGTGGCAGCGTTGCGGGCAAGCCTCAAGTGTGCCTTCTTCAGTGCCAGGGTTTCAGGAAAGAAGTGGTCCCAATTTTAGGGGAGTAGAGAAAACAATTTATTTATCTGCTTTCGAGAAAACTTTCTCAAGGATGTCTGTAAACCAAAGTATTCACAGGAAGTTTTTTCTCTCCCTTTTTTTTCTGTTTCCAATTTTTTTTTTTTAATTTATTTTCTTTTTCCTTCTGCCAAATATCAGTACCTTGAGAGAAATTGCATTTTATTCTTACCAGAATGATGTGTTTCAACTCCGAGGCATTACCCCCAACCAGCCTCTCTTAAGGTCTTCTGGCAAAAGTGAAATCTGTAAACTATGCAGAATGCTGAACGGGCTGAACACCGCAGTGCAGGCAGTACCTGTGGTGTTTACACTAAACCCAAGAGCAGCTGGGCGTGCAGTTAAAGACTTAAGGAGCTGGAACTGTGGAGGTCTGGGCAGTCCCAACTCCTGCTGAATTCAGTGCATGTTGAGGATGATCACACTTGGCCAGGAAGAACTGAGCACCCTCCTGTCCTCAGATTCCCATCGGATCAGGACTTTCTCGCCTTGCTAACACTCTGCAGAAACATTGGAAAATGGACTATGTTTAAAACATGACTTTAACATTAAGCAGAGGAAAGTCCTAATCATGTTGGATTCAGATCAAAATTCTTGAATATTTAAATCCTCTGTTGATGGCAGACGTAACAAAGCTTAGACGGTGGAAGGAGAAAGCTCCCCTTAACTGCTCTCTCTACATGGCTGAAGAGTGACCTGAAAGCACCACTTCTGCTGGTGAGAGGGTAGTGCCTGGATCAGTGCAGACCTTGGCTTTTGGAACTGACAGTGGTGGCAATTAGTGGCAGCCCTGTTTATCTTTCTGAAGTGAACACATGCTCTCTGGTTGTCTAGCATGGGCTGCATGCATAAAAATGCTTACTTTAAATACAGCCCAACCAAACTGAAATGTTTTGCTGTTGCAATTGGACGAGGTGATCATTGTAGATCTCTTCCAACTGGGATAGTCTAGTCTATTCTATTCTGCTGGTTTAGTTATGCAGCTTGGTACTGATTTTCTGCCCAAGGAGTAATTTCTTATTAAAAATGCTGAGTTATAAAGCTGCTTGAAAACGTGGTTCATAGTGGAAGCGCCAAATGACTGTTAATTACAGCAGCGCTTCCAAAACACCTTCAGACACGGAATTCACATCAACCTGAACGAGATTTTCTTGGTCATAACATTTTTCCCTGCAGCAGTCAGTTGGAAAATGGCAATATTGCATTGTTCTGTGGGTGGGCACAGATGACCTAGCGTTAGCAGCGGCCGCAAACGTTGCCCTTCCACAGCAGCAAGTGCACAGGGGAAAATCTCGTCTCCCTATCCGCTGGAAGATCTGCATCCCACGCTATTGGTTGTGATCTGGTTTATTTAGGTTAGTAAGTCAGGGCATCAAATAACATGTTTAACTCTTAACTTAGATCTTCAAAGTTAAGATTGTTTCTCAGCAGAGTTCTTGCTGCAAGCGACTTTTGTAATGTCTGTGGTTTTCTTCTTATGTCGGCAGTAAGTAGTTTATTTTTGGCGTTTGAATTTCATGTGGCTCAGCTAATATTTATATCTTCTCTTTCATTGGCACATATGCTAACACTGTTCCTGAACTGTTCATTTAATATTTCTTACTGGGCTGCCGTTTGATTTGCTAGAGACCCTTGTAGCATGGTTTCCTCCCAAGAAACACTCTTGCTTTCTAAGTTGCAAAACATACTTGAATTACACGAGCATCTGACAAATCCAGGTTAGTGGAAATGTCAGAATGTTTTAGCATTCACATTCTTGACTGTTAAACCTCTCCCTACCAATCAAAAGTGGCACGAGTGGCTTTTTTCAAAGGTATTGCTGGCTAAGCATGGAAATTGAGCTGCTGCGGTAGTACTTTTGTCTCCTGGTATTGTTGTTGATGATTATATGGTCTCAAAGGTTAAATGGAAGTTACTGTAGTCGGTGTATTTTTGTTATATTAAGGAAACCTGCAGTGAATTCCAGTTACTTATTCTATATGCAAGAAGAAATCAGGACTCTGAAATCAGACAGTGATAACCTGTACTCAGGGAACTGGGTCGGTAAAGGAAGTGCGAAGTCTGCTGTGTGAAGTGAGTTATCCAGCCAGTTCCTGCCAGAAGGGTGAGGTTATGTGTATGTATAAATTGCTATTGTATCAAAGCTGCTCTATGCATATATACACACGCACACGTATGTTTCTGCTTCATTATATAGTGCTCACTTTGAAGAAAATGAATTTACTCTGAGAATCCATCATTTCTGTCCTGTGTTATTAAGTAGCTGCCTTCGAAGTCATGTTCTGGTTGCAGCTGCCAAAAGTGCATAGGTTTGTGTTCATGAATAAGAGAAAACATCTGTTTCTTATATGATCATCATGTTTGCATCAACCTGAAATAATAATACATAATAAATGGTAGAATAGTAGTGAAAAGGGATGATAACCTTTCAAAAAGAGTATATTCTATCCTTTGGCAGACACAGTTGTGAACATTAGTCATAGAAACCTGCAGATAGTAGAGGCTTAATATCAAAGCTAATGATTTATTTTATGTTAATGACTTTCTGCTAGGGCATAAAAGACTGCTCATAATGGACTCTCAGGGCTGTGTTCAGTTGTGAAGGCTAATGGGATAATCCTACCCCAAATTAAGCTTTTTGAAGTAAATCGTGTTATTTTTTTCAAGTTAACTCTTGAAAATGTATTGGCAAACTGATTTCTTTAAGAACTGCTCGTAATCTTTATAGGAAAATGTAAAGCAAGGGCTTTCTTCTTCATTAGCAGTTTTCTTAATCACGTTGGAAATGTCTGTTTATGGTTTTTTTTGCAGTTCTGAAGAATAATATTCATGATGTGGAAGTTAATTCAGTGGGTTTATCATAGTGCAGTAAGTTTTGGTGAGGCACGGTTGTTTTCGCAGGACGGGCAAAAGAAAAGATGAATTTATTTATTTTTTAGTGGCCTAAGCCAGTAATTCGCTGAATGGCAGTAAAACCCACAGCTTTGCATTGAGAAGTTTTGAAAATCATGTTTACCATTAGTTACAGCCAACATTATATTTCAATAAGAGATAATTTGCCTACTAAAGTTCACATAATGTGCTAATCATGTCTAGTGGTTAATAAAGGCCTCCTATCTCACTCCCCTGATGGCTATAAAAGGCTATTATGTTCATGGCAGCAGTTCAGGTACAGCTGCTGTGTGTTAATAATGCATCATTGTCCCACTAATAAACACAGCAAAGGTCAGCAACCCCCAGCACCTCAAACACCTATTCGCTTTCCAAAATATTTATTAACACCTTAATGGCGTATCTATTCATTTCGGTTAGGATTATATCAGTTAATGACCCTCGTGGAATCCCCTGGGCTAGGGTTTTGCAACCTCCGTGCTGCTGTGGGGCTGTTGCACTCATCTTTCCCCCTAAACATTTCTTTTGCATTGCAACTGCCTGGTGTTTCTTCAATTTAGGATTAGCGTTCCGCAGTCGCTTCGTGATTAACTCACTTTGTTACAGAGTTGGGCAATTTTCATTATTTTTTTATTTTTTTTTTCCTCAGCTCATTTAAGATCGTGTTTCGAGGCTGAATTGCCATTGGTTAAGACGTTTTCTAGACCTTGTAACTATGTGCTAAAAAACTGTGCGACTGTGTAACACACGTGCACATGTTCACACGCAGAGAAGCGTGTTTGCACCGCTGCTTCCTCTAGGTTCCATCGATTAGTTTATACTCCTGCCTTATGTTTTCCTTTTTAGCATAGATTGCCGTATGCATAGGGGGTTTTTAAAATGCGTTTTCTACAGACAAAGAACATACTCACATGGGATTTCCATTTTGCCAGGGAAACATGCAAATCAATAGGGCAGCACTTATCTGCATTAAAATTAGGTATACTGTAATTTATGGGCGCAGTGATATTGTATTTGTCTTGCATGGCCTCAGATATTCTTTAAGGTAGCCTGGCTATGTGTCCTTAGAGAAAAGCAAAAGTGTTAATTGAACAAAATCTCATTTTCTCATCTTGTAGGATTGCCTTTTGTTTTCTGTTACTCATTCTGAAAACCTGATGGGTTGGGGTTTTTTTTTTTTTTTTTGCGTGTGCTGCGTGATTTACAAACAAATGTTCAGGGGGCAGAAAAATACCACTACACTTCCATCCAGAGAAATGAAAAAAAAAAAAAGCTTAACTAGCTGAAGCACATAGCTTCAATGACACATTTGTCATGCTTTAAATGTATAATACATACAATAAAATATGTACAGGCGCACGGCTGTGATATATGTAGTGTCTGGCTCCATTGCCATTGTTTGTAGTCTCTACGGTTGTCATACGTCGTTCCTTGCACATCATACCCTTACAGCAGAATTTGACACAATTTCTAGCTTTCAGTCCTGCACCATTTTCGTTGCACAATATACATGAGTTTGACAGGGTGTGCTGAGGACAACTCTGGCAAGCAATTGATATTTTGAAGTGGCAAGCGTTTCAGCAGCTGCCTGCTTGTGAAAAAGGAATGATAAGATATACTGTATTGTTAGTTTCAGGCAAAGCATTAAGGTTTAAGCTCTGTAAAAATGTACACATTATTCGTCAGTGGCGAAGCAAGCCTTTTATGTTTTTTAGAGCTTAGCTCTCTGGCTGATGTGAACTAGAATGACATTGGTTTAATGGTCAGTAAATGAATAGGAGTACTTTGAATTTGAACCGCTGCCAATTTTGCACCCACAAAGAGACTCACAAAAGAAAGATTTTTATGTGAAAGCGAAGCACAAGCAATGTTTGGGGAGGTGGGGAGAGGGGGGAGAGGGACCCAACAGAAATATTCTCCAGCGCGGCCTTGTAACGATCCTAAAATTGTTAAAACACATCCATTTTACATGGCTCATCGGCTGCGAACCTAAGCTGTTTCGGCTAATGTTCTTTCAAACCTGTTGTATACACACAGCCTTTTAGAATATATTCATATGGAATTTACAGTGTGTTTTTCTAAATACCACACTGTGCCCCGAAGGCCTGTTGGCAGAACATCAGAGCTGTCCACTGCTGGAGTTCCCAAGTCTCTCTCTATCTGGTAGTGGGAAATTGTAGTTTAATCAGTTATGGCACTTTCAGTGTGTAACATTCATTAGCAAGGCAATTTGTCATGACTGTTAATAGTCAGGATGCATCTGCTCTCTCTTCAGTTACGGAGCGTGATAAGCAAGAGGGCAAATACTTCAATAGTTGGTAATATTTAGCGCGTTTGAAAACGGCGGTTCGAGGTTAGTGCTCGAAACACCACCAGCAGATTAATAACGACCTATTTAGTGTTTCTGGGTTTACCTATGCAGATTTGATTTGAAAGTACCCTAATGCTCTTACGGGTTGTGTGTTATATAACTGGGCATTAGAAAGCAAATGTTAGCATCTTCATCAAAGACTTCTCCTCTATCGCCGTAAACTCGGAGTTATAATGTTTTCTGAGAGTTACAAATACTGCAAATCGAGCCACATCATCTTCCAGTGTGTCACTGATAGATGGTTCACAGTATCATTTTTGGCAGTAGCAGACCTTTCACAGGGTTAGTTTGGTGGCTGGGCAGCTTATAATGTTACAAAAGATGTTCGGTGCCTACCAAATAGACAACATGCAATTAGAGTAATGCTCTCCTCTTGCTAAAAAACTGGCTTGTAATCAGTGTTCATTGTTCTAAATATGAAAGGTTAAATTGTTTCCTACAGTCAGGAGAGGTTAGAGGGGTTGTTTTTTTTTTTCTCACGTATATCTGATAACCCTCATGTATTACATAATATGATAGCTTCCCACACAATAGCTTTGTGACACATTTTAATTTTTAATGAAAAGCCCCCCAAATTTTAACATAATCATTTCTTTAGAAACCGAGCCCAATCTTGGTAAAATCCGCCCTTGCCAGTAACAAAAGCTGTTACTGTTGAAGTTCCTGTTCAGCAGTTAGTTGGTACGCTTCGCTGGGTGTTGTCAAAAAGGCTTTTCTCTTGATTGACAACCCCGTAGGAATGTGAATGGAGATTTTAATTGCATATCATGTGTGCATATCAGAGTGAGTGGATTCACTGACTGCTTAGCTCTGTATCTCTCCAGGTCAGCCATGCCAAAACACGGCTTTTTTTTTTTAATAAGCAACTGATCTATTTTCCAAAGAGGGAGAAAAAGGGGCACGCAAGTGAAGAATTGGCTGTAAAGCAAAAGGTTCCTGTGAATTTCAGAAGGAAAATGTGTGCAATAAGTTTTCAGAATGTTTTAACACAATTAAGAGGTATTTAGATGATGTAAATTTATTTCAAGTCTGAGTTGCCAAAGACTGCTAGATTATATTTGTCTTCTGGCATTTGCTACCAGAAGCGTGTTTATATTCTTACTTCCCCCCCCCAAGAGTACTTTGAACAAAATAAGTCAAAAAAAAAAAGAAGAGTAAAGCAAGTGGAAAGATTTACTGAGGCTGGCTGCCCTTGTGTCTTGCACCTTCACAGAGGCACGGGGAAATGGTGAGGGTTTCTCTGGATGCGTGGGAGACAGTGGGGCTTTCTCACTCACACTGGATTTGACCCACGCTCCTTGAGCAATACCGTTACTCCAGATTTACCTCAGGAAGGACTGGCAGAGACCTCAGCTTTGAGTCAGGTAACAAAAGCGAGTTTTGGTATCAACCATAATGCAACTTCGATATAAATTTCTTCTCTTAAGAGCAGTAAATGAAACATCACTGCAAAATGACACTGATAAATAAACCTCAACGCTCTCCCTGGGCGGGAACGTTGCGGGTGAATAACGACAGGGCCGAAGATTCGTTATTGTGAATAGTAATTAGATTTTGATGTCTCAAATTAGATTCCGGGTTTCATTTTACATCAGAAACCACAACAGTGCCTGTATTTTTTTATTTATTTTTATTATTATTTATTGTTTCTTCAAGCTCATAAAGCATCAGCAACTGAAAGCCCGGCTACCACACAGTTGTGGGGACCTTTCAGCTGAGTTAGTGTTTCGTGGCTGTGCAGGGACGTTGAAATCTAAAGGGCGATGACAGTTGCATTTTCCCGGGAGGACCCCTGGGAAGGAATTGTTACTTAGTCAAAAAGTTTCTTTCCTGATTTGTCAGTGCTCTGGGATGAAAAGCCTTTTGCCCTTTCTACCCTTTTGTGTGGGAGCAGCTCGCGCTTTGAGGTTGTATTTGGGTAAAATGTGGGAACGGAGGATGCCAACCACTTGTAGAACCTTCGGGCTACAACAGCAAGGGCCATCAGGGGTGGTTAATTTTGGTACCTGTATGGAGCCTGTTCACCCCCCTGTCGGGCTAACCCGTGCCTTGCCCAGCGATGTCTTGAACAGAAGTAAACCCTTAGGAGTGCTTAAAATCTATGAATTCTTTAAGAAGAAAACCAACAAGACTGCTTTCTTTCTAACGAAGCGAACCCCTTCTGACTCATAAGACATCAACAGATGGTTGGCTCTCTTAGGAGCTGACACTTCCCGGGATTTTCAAGATTTATGAGGAGAAGATAGAGGGAAATGGGAGGTGGCAGAGATAGTTGTATGAACATACAATTCCCATTCCAGTCCTGTGAGTAAAAGCATCAATGAGGAGCCGTAGCTGGCTGGGCACCCACAGGTGCTTATCCAGGAGAATCTTAGGCTGTCTCTTAACAATCCCTTCCTTCTGTGGATACTTTGACACAGGCTCTCATAAGGTGTGCAGATGTTCTAAAGGTGCGGGATCCAACACGAGAACACTTGTGTTATTGATTACTCTGTCATGATGCCCACGTTTTGGGGCTGAGGACAGTTAAGGCTTTAGTAATTTCAACAGTTTACCTCTGAACAAGAGGTGGTTTTCAATCTCAGTGTCTTTTCTTTGGCTGAATTTGAAAGATGTGTGGCAAATAATGGAGCTGGCAGATGTTCCTTGTGGTTAAAAATACCCCTTAAACTCCAAATACAGGTATTGTGACCAAAATTACAGTAATATGTGCTATAGTTAAACCTGCAATCGTGAAGGGATAAACCCTATTGTATGTATCTTTATTATCATGTCTAGAAGCTATGCTTATAGAAATAATTAAAGTAGCATCTGTTAACTGTATGTTTATATTAAACTGTCTAAATGTGTAGAAATTATTTTAGTTCATTTTAGTTTTAGTTTAGTTTAAATTAATTTAGTTTATATTTAGTATACAACTCCTTAGGGTTTGTCCTATAATATTTTTCTTCGGAGCAATGAGGGAGTCTATGTATAAAATAAAGAAAAGTCAGAGAAGAAATAATTTTGAAATGGAAAAAAATATTTTATTCATTGGAATCCATTGCCCTTTTAAGAGTGCTCTGATTCCAAAGGACTTTCTCAAACAGAACATTGCAGTGAAAATACTAAAGCACCATTCTCTAACTCAGCTCTGGTTTTATTCACTCTCTTCCAAGGTTCAAGATGTAAATGCTAATGTTTACTGCGGTGTAAAATAGGTACAGTTCTGAATTTAGAAGGTTTTGGTTGCAGGAGAAGGCTGCAGACTTTCTGTGAACAAGGTAATTGCAACAGAGCCATCCCTTAACGTGCTGCTTCCCACGTGGTTGCCGGGGTTTCTAGCAGTGTTGGACCTCTCCTTACATTAGAGCTGTAAGCAGGTTCTGCAGTGATGGGGCACAGTGATGTCCCACCCCTGGAAATCAACTTTTTGCCGTTCTTTCATCAGAACCATCCCTTATTCTTACTACTGAGCTTGTAGTGGACCCGTATACAGCTGAGAAGAAGAGCACTGAAGTGCATATTTCCCTATTTGTTAGGAGTTGAACCCAGCAGAGTATCATAACCACCAGGTCTTGTTACCCTGGGGAAGGATGAAACGTGGTTGTGAGGGAACATGGGCTTCCCAGATGAACTGCAGCCTTACTCAGGAAGCCTGTGACTCAGTGATTAGTACCTTGTGCTCAGGTTGGGACTGGTCAACAGAAGGAGCACTGGTTGATGTTAAAAGTTCCATGAATGGGCATTTACAGGATTCTTTGTGGTGCACTATGTTGCTCTTTCTGTGGACTCTCATGACTCCAGGCAATGTTCGCTGGCTCCTGGAACAAACTCCCCCAGCTGCAGGGGCTTCTCTGAGGAGTGCTTTCTCTCTGCAGTTCCTGAAATGTCACCTTAGCTTCTCCATTCCTGCCTTCATCTGCTACTTTCCTTGCTCATGTTCCATACAAGTCCTGACACCCTGCAACAGAGGCTGCCTTTTCCGGACCTGATTTTACCATCCCTGCCAGGAAGTGTCTTAAGAAGGTAGAGTCCAAAAATATCAAGAAATCCTTTTGTGACCGTTACATTGATGAGGTCACGTACAAGAAATGGGGGAAAATAGATCCTGGTGAGAGAAAAAGCAGTCTCCAGCAATGCGGGGAGAGGTCCTTCAGCACAGACTGAATTGTGGAGGACCTCTGGAGAAACACTATGAGATGCTATGTGTCCCACCTCGTGCCTCACCTCCCTCCCCCTGTCTCTGATAAAATCACTCTTCACATCCCAATCTGTTACCTCTTCAGCTGAATGAGAACCTCATCCTCCCTCAGCAGCAGATGCTCTCTCAGTCCTTATCAGGTGCTTCAATAACTTCTGCCTGTAGCTCTTAAGTGCAAAGTTCAGAGTACAAGGAGTGGACTGCTCAGTTCTGTGAGCTCTTTTTCCTTTAGGGCCACTCCACAATACATTGTAAAGATAATTTTACTATTTTTTGGGTTTTTTTCCCCCTTCTTCTCTGTCTTTACTAAATGGTACAGTTGACCGAGTAGCTGAGAAGCTGGCAAATGAATTCTGCTACACAGAGATAGTTAAAAAACCCCCACCCTTAAGATTATTAACCACCCCAGCGCTGGAGTAATGAAAGGACTTGCTCGTACCCACAAAAGCAGAGAAGAGAAAGGTCAGAATAAGAGCTGGAATTCCATACTTAGTTTGAAATTCCTAGCTGTGGCAGCGTATTTTGTGTATAGGATTATTGCTCTTTGGCAAGCCTGGCTGTGTCTAAACACTTTTGGGTGGGCTAAGGATGAAGTTTCAGTTTAACTCAGAACTTTCTTGCTTTGTGGTTTTAGACTTTAGATTATAATAACATTTCTCGAGCATCAGTTTTTATGGTACAGTTCATTTACAGAAGATGCTATTTTTACACAGGCCTTCTGCTAATAGAAGCCTGTTGCATTAGATTTTAAAAGGTGAGCTTCATTATTTTTTTTCCTGACAAAGAAATGTATCCTCTCGCAGACAGAACTGTGACAAGCCATTTGTGAAATAAGTCAACAAACCTTGTAGTTTCTTACCTTTTTTTTCCCCCCATTATCCTAAAAAGGAAGGCAGCCATGAGCAAAACCTTTACCCTCTTGGTGCTTTAGTATGTAGGCTGAAATACAGTCCTGGATATCTCCTTACGTTCTGTATGCACCACTGGTGTGGGACTGCCAATGTCTGTCACCAGTCCTGCCTTAGTACAGCCTCCTGTTCTTACTGCCTCCTGTCCAGACTCAGTGCAGCGAAAGTACAAAGCCTCTGTCTTTTTAGTGTTGAATTTTTAATGAGCTGCAGCATTTGTAATGATTTCATTACAGTACTGAGCAGAACTGAACTTTATATTTGGGGTTTTTTTTTTTTGCAGATATCATTGTAGTTGAAAAAGGGACCCTCCTTTCCTGCCTTGAAGGAGAGTGTACAGTACATTGCGTACTCTGTTCTGGACGTATCTGTGTCTCCAGATTAGTTTGTATCACCTCTGGTATAAAACTCCTTTTCTTCCACCACTACTCTGAAATTGCCTTTCGTATTCAGTGTAACCTATGAATTGGTCCCTGTGAGTGAGTCATTCCAAGGCTGTTGTTCTTCCCTTATAACTACGTTTGATATAAAATACTGTGCTCTACGTTATGTCCATCTTGTCAGATGGAAGTGTCTGCTGGGACGGAAAAGCAGAATGCAATATCAGAATACATTTAAATGTAATAACGTCTCTAGAATCTTTCTTGGGTTGTTTTTTGGTGGTTTGGTTTTTTCTTTAGTACAGAAATAACAGCTCTCCTGCCCTTATGACTGCTTTGGCTGTTAATGCTTCATGGTACCAGAGTATTTCAATCACAGACCTAGGAAAAATGCCACTGATGTCCAGAGGTGTTTTGCTTTCCCTAGTGACTGTGCTTTGGCCTCGGGTCAGCTACATACCTCTATCTTAGGTACCCCTTTTTCTTATGTTAAGCTTTACGTAAGCTTTGTTGTTCTAGATATCCTGAGCATTTCTTGCTATTAACAAAATGATACATCTGGGGTTGATTTTTGAGACTATTGAGTTTTGTATGTACTGGCCCTAAAGAAACCTTACTGAGAGCATTAATTTTCTTCTGAGTGTTATTTTTCCTATAGGCACATGTGCACTCCAAGGCCCATCAAACTCAAAGACTTTAAAGTATTAAGCTAGTATTAGCTATCACAGTTAAAACATCACATTTTATCTGCCTCTTCTGCAGTTGCAAATCTGTGTCTGAGGTTCATCTGAGTTGAGCTTTCCTCAAAAAATAACCAGTTAGTTTTACTTTTCCCTCTGTAGTGGCTCAATCCAAGAAGAATTTCATTAGCAAGACAGAGGCGTGCGCAAGCTGGGAACCTGGGGTAAGAGGCAAATGCACAAACCCACAGATACCCTGCCTCTCTGCAATACGTCCTGTAAGAGTCCCTGCAGGTCTTTTTCCCAGTAAGTAGGCTAAAGAGTGCTGGGAGCTGGAAAGGAGCTTCAGTGGCTGATGGAAACTCATGGCAGGAAACTTGTTTTGGTTGTAAACCAGTCGTGTGTCTTTCCCTCTGCATGCTCTCACTCCGTGCGTTCAGAAGCACGTGACTCAGAATCAGAGACTCATTTTTGTTGGAAGACACCTTTAAGATCACCAAGCCCAACCATTAACCCAGCACTGCCAGGGCACCACTACCCCCTGTCCCTCAGCACCACAGCTCCACGGCTTGGAAACCCCTCGAGGGATCACGGGGACTCCACCACTGCCCAAACTGATGCAAAACTGTAATGCTCTCAGGGTGTGACTGAGGCTGCTGCCTGCATGGGACATCTCCTGTTACTAATTGTAAAAAATCCTAAGTTTCCTCTAAACCCCCATTTCAAATTCAAAATCCCCGTGTAAGTAGATACATGTAACTACAGAATCCATACATTCTGACGCAGGGAGCTTGCCCACTGTTCCTTCGAGCTGTGTCTCGATCCAGTTCTGCGTTACAGCGTTGTTGCTGTGATCTACAACAGGCTGTGTGTGGTTGAGCACCGTGGGCCCGGGTGCTGTGAATTTATGGCACGCTGGCTGTTGTACAGTAGTGTCCCAGGAGGATATTTCCATGCCCACACAGGGTGCCTTTGTGTAACGATGCTCTGCTTTGAAAGCACGTGGACATTGTCGCTTCCTAGGCCTTCAGACTGTTTTGGTTTCGATGGGTGAGCTGGTCTGGTTTGCCCTGTGACTGCAGGAGGGCTGCCAAGCAAAGAGAAGGCAGACTTCACCTCTTACTTACAAATTCTAAATATCTTATAGCCAGCTCTGACACCGTGCCGTAAAATGACATGAGGATTTTGCAAAACAGTGAATAGGCTCCAAATTGAATCGGGTGCTCAAGACCCCATCACGGTCAAACCCCATCTACAGAGCTACTTTAGGCATATTTGGGAAACAGCCTATAGGTGCGGTCTCAGTGCAGGCAGTTGGAGAATGAAACACCTCCTAAAGCTCACCAGTGGATGCGATTCCAGTGGCAAACAGCAATCTGTCCAGAGACACTGAGTACGGTTTGGTGTCGGCAGCCCTGGTGAGCTCAAAGCCTCTAACAACCGTTCTGGTTTGCGGTAGTTTGAAGTCTGCCTTTAAAAGTGTTTCAGGAAGCATTTTGAAGTAGAAATCTGAGAATATGAGATCCACAGAAGGAAAACTTTCTGTCTGTCATGAAAAATCTGTATCTAGCGAGAGGCTGCAGTGATTGTGAAGAAGAATGATGGTATCTCAGCTCTGCAGTGTGCTTTTTTTGCCTGTCAAAATCTGCATGTATTTAATGCATTGAACTGTTTTAAAAACACTCTTCTTAAGATGCTTGTCAAAATATTTTCTATAATGGGTGAATTTAAATGTAATTAACATATTCATGTTTTAAATTTATGGGCTTTTTCGTCTTTTTTTTTTTTTGTCCAAAGAAGTGCATAATTTTTATTCACATAAAAATATCTGATATATACTGTATTTGGATGTAGTGTATAGCTTGGGTTTAAACCGTACTTGAGTGAGGTTCAGTCATAATACATCTTACTCATCAATACAACTTCACCGAGTTGTTTATTAATATTCTCTTAAAGGAGTGGATAAAATGCTTCATGCCTACAACTTGTGTCTTATAGTTGGGGATTTTTTTAATGGTGGAATAACAAAATGGAGACAAAGCTACATCGGAGACTTGTTTTGTGCAGAACTTGTGCCTGTAACACTTACAAATAAAGGTCCAAGAGCAAATATGTCAGGTAAGATGACATCTCTATAAGCTCTCTGCTGAGTTCTGAGGAATCTTTTGTTCGTTCTCCCAATAACTCAGTCTAATCAAATCCAGGGACGTAAGTGATATCATGTAATAGCTCTTTGGAATCAATAAATATGCCATGGTTTCGAGGTACTAGCAGTGTAGATGTGGCTGATAGGCTCTATTCTTGGAAAACTGATCCCATGAAAGTGAAAAGTGAGATCCTTAAAAAAATATTCAGATGAAAACCAAATCTTTTATGAATGAGGAAGAAAGCATTTCCAAGTTCCACTTTCCACAGATTTGGACAAATCATTAACGATATGGTAGAAAGAAACATGCCAGTTTAGCAGTGATATCTTTCAGGATGCAGGTTGTTATCTATGGGTAAGCCAGAACTGTGGGTTGAAGAAGTGGGATGTCTCAATAGAAGTTTTCTCAATCTTCAGAACATCTCCAGAAAGCTGCCCTGGTGTCCATATTTAAATTACAATCTTAGCTGTGGCTGTGGCAGAGGTCTAGACTGGTTGCTTTCAAAAGCTTAAATAACTTTGGGATAGGAATCCATAAAACTGGCATGGCCAGTTTGGATGTAAAGATAGGTAATGGATGATTCCTTCAAGTATGCCTTTCTTCATCTGGCTTGCCAGCGTGCCTTAATTTGTGACTCCCAAGTGTCTAAAATTAGTGTAACATCTTATTAAAAAGCTGGTGAAGCTCATGCATGGTGTGCTGAGCTTTTTGTGTAACCATTGGTACATAAAATCCAGGTAGAAAAGAGCTTTTTAACGTTGAACAGCAAGAATTGCTAGTGTGTGCTACTGGTCCTTCTTGACTGAGGTTCCTCCTGCAAGCACTGGACATCCCCCTCTTCACTGGGTATGGGCTGAACTGTGAGTTCTTTGCCCTACTGTTTGCTAATGAGCTTCAGATTTCTTGGTGGACTTTGGTGGCATGGGAAATCTTCTTCAAATTGCATGGCCAAAGCACGCTGAGTTTCTGTGTGAGGTAATAACCAGCATGTTTCAGATGGTACATGGGTTTGCTGGATGGGTTTTATGGTAGCTGGAGCAGCTTTGTTCAGGTAAGAGGTGTTTGTGGCATTGGGATCGGTTCCTCCGAGACCAACCTGTGCAACGGGGGGCTGATATCTCTGCGTCGGTGACATTCTGTGTACTGGTGCACGCTGTGGAGGCTGACTGGGAGGGGAGGTGTTGGGACTGGGAGGCTGGTGTGTTGTCAGTGCACTTGTTACGGAGAACGGATAACAGCGTGAGGCTTCCTCCCCCATGGTATATGTTCTAATGGGACCTCTACAGAGAGGAGCATTTGCAGAGCTGAGTTATATTTAATGAAGATAATATATTTTGTAAGTTGGGCTGTTTTGGTTCAGCACTCGTCACTTATTTATATGCTGGTAGCATCCATATTTAGCGCTGTATAAATTAATACCACTATATTTAGTAAATATGGACTATAATCATTGTGCTGTTTAATTTGGGTCTAATAAGTACTTGCCAGACTAATGTGTAGTCATGTCGTTGGGCAGATGTACAAAAATGTCATTAACTTGTTTTGATTTGCGGACAGTGATGTATGTGGCAATGTCTGTGAATACTCCTGCTTTTCTTACACCACGGCTACCTCATTTGCCAAATATGGCTATGAGCCTTTGTCCACGTTAATTGAGAATGGCATCCTTATTCATCATGTGCAGGGTTTTTTTCAGCCATTAAAATGCTGTCCAAAGACTACTCAGCTGAGGAAAACTACAGAATAATACCGAGGGCTTGTTTATCTGTTGTTGTAAGCCGCCTGGTTTATCTCAGTGTAATGAATGGGAAAAGGAACTCTCGGATCTGAACGCGGTGCTGTTGCTAAAGAGCACAAATTCCTTTTGGAACATCAACATTAATAATTGGACCGGGACTTGCCTGAAATATTTTCATCAGCAACGTCTCTGGTCAATGTTTCTTCTTCTTCTTTTCTTTGACCTTCTGAAAAATAAGTGAAAAATGCATTAAGATAATTTACATTAGTTGTCAAAAACTGTGTTTATTTCTTTGATAAAAAAGGTTTCCATTCCTTGATTAAATTTATGTTTATATTTGACATTTTCCAGGGATGCATAAATTCTCACGACAGTTAAAGTCTACATACTCCTAGTACCTAGTGCCAGGTTGAGTTGAATTTGGACACATCACATAAATAAAAGTGGTTTTATGTTTCACCTTCATCTGGTAGGTGAGCACTCCACCTTTTCTTGTGAAACATAATCGGTTTTGACATGGCAAAATTAGATCCTGGCTATTTATTATCTTCTGAAATCAAAAACCATAACTGGGTAAGCATGTGGTAAGTCCATTGGAGCAGCTTGCATGCAGAGAAGAAAAAGGGAGGCATTCCAATTTTACAAGCTCAAGGTGATTTTCTCAAACACCTAGACCGTTTTAATTAATTACCCTGAAAGATTGAGTAAATTATTATTTGAATACTTTATGGCATTACATGTTAACATTTCAAGGACAAAGTGCTGTACTTAGCTTTTCAACAGTGCTTCATCTGTCAGAATATATCTTCTGAATTTATGCAGTACACTGCAGTGTAAAGGGGAGTCAGAACTTGAGTACGGTGAATTATTACAAGGAACCTGAATCAAATATGATCTACTGAAATGAGAGCCCTAATATTTATGGACACCTGGTAGGGACCTGCAAATTAAGAAAACCACAGATTTTGTTTCTCAAGAAGTAAGATTTTTTACAAATATTTTCTTTACATGAGTTTTTGGGTTTTTTTTTGTTGTTTGGTTGGCTTTTTTTTACATGAACGTATGGATAGAATGCCATTAAAATGTTGGTGGTGACCCAGGTATGGACTTTGCTGTTGATGGCAGGTCTGTGAAGCACAGCTCCACGTCTTCGCAGGCTGAGCTGCTGCTCCGCTTGCACTGATGGCACAACGTGCAGAGCATCTCCCTTTTCCCTTATGTCCTTCAGCTTTGACACTTTAGCTTGGGGAAGAAGCCTGAGGATAGGAAATGGGTACCTGCTTGGTAGACATTCCTCTACGGTTCACATAACCTGTTTAGATCAGTGACACGTGAGAGGTTGTTTAGATGGTGTTTGTAACCAAACATCAGCTGTACTCCGGCTTTACTGGAGCTCTACTCCACAGATATAATCTTTCTCCTGCTGGAAGAGCATACAGCCTTTTAGTAACTTCATGCTACCATCAGTAGATGAGATTAAATCCCCATTTACTGCTTTATATTAATATTTTCAATGGCAGACTAATCCAAGAACTAAATGTGTCAGTTTCTATGGCTACCCTGTAATGGGCACAGCCATAAGACTCTGCCTTAAGGCCACGTAAAACTCTTAATGTACAGATTGAATAGAAGCATATAATTTATTACTAAGCTATCAAGATGAGAAAATTTAGTGATCTCATTTTTTACATTTGCTCATTTGACCTGGGCCAATTTGCTTGGCTGATAATATTGAGTATTTAATACCACAATGTTTTCTCAGTTTTAAGGATGAAGTGATTCACACTAATTTCTCTCAGACCAGTTTTGTGGAATTAATAATTATTATGCTCCCGTGATATTGATAGTTCTTCGCACTTTGTATGGCTTGAAAATTAAGTGAGACCCTGTCAGCCTTTGAATGACACTTTAGAATTCAAGTGTGCTGCTGTACACAGTGAGAGAGTAGCTCCATTTTTCCTCCTCTCACGTCTTCCCCCCAAACCCCAAGACATGCTGAGCCATTCTGAGCTGTAAATAACTTACCATGAAGTAAGTTCTTCACAGGGTAAGAAAACCAGCATCTGTGATTGTGCTTGTAAGTGATGAGCTGCTGCAGTCCGGAGTGCTTCTGTGCTCATTCATGCTAGAAGAAGGATGAGCATCCTTTGAGATGAATTACAGGAGGAAAGCACTCCAGAGACCTGTTTGGCTGCAAGTTAACATAAAATGACCGGGCAACCTGTTGATTAGGGAAGGTCTGGGGTCAGACCCATCCAATACTTACCTACCAGATGAGAGGTGGTGGGAGCAATGAGGCAGTGTACTGTGACAGCAGGTGTCTTCTCGTGGTGTTTCTCCTCCTTTTCGGAATCTAGCAGTACTTTGGGCAGTGGTGATTATATCATGACTTGAACGCAGACTAGTGAGTCAGCAAATAATGTAACTTCGCTAAAATTTTGTTTCTTCAATATGACTTGAGGAATCTGCAGGTTATTTTCTTGCCTGTGCAGAACTTGTGGTTATCACATGATTTTCAAACGGTTTCTTGAAAGACAAAATTGTTCCTACAAAATATTCTTTTACACTTCCTAAGAGAGCTCCTAATAACACTTCTAGACTGCAACACTTGCCAAGAGCTGACATTTTCAGAATTTCAAATGTCAATAAAACGGCTTAAAACATTGTAAGGAGGCTGAGTGAAGACAAGAGAGACTTAGCAGAACATATTAGTGGTTTTAACACAGGTCTGCTTAAGCTTTAAAATTTATGTTCTGGAAAAGCCCATTTCCAGTAAGTCAAAATAACCTTCCTGACAAGTTTTATCAACATAAAAGCTAAAGACAAGTGACAGATATGTATAGTATATAGTTCATATGGAAGGCAAACATAAAGTTTTAACTCATGAGCTGGTTAAAAAAAAAAAATTGTGTGTCCATCAAGTAATACAGACCTCAGAAAGCAGAAGGTAATATCTTCATCACCTTAGAGCTACAAAGATGCTGAAGGGACTGGAACATCTCTCTTGTGAGGAAAGGCTGAGAGTCCTGGGGCTGTTTAGCCTGGAGAAGAGAAGCCTGAGAGGGGATCTTGTGAATGTTTACAAATATCTGCAGAGTGAGTGTCAAGTAGAAGGGGCCAGGCTCTTGTCAGTTGTGCCCTGGGATAGGACAACAGGTAATGGTAGGAAGGTGAAACACAGCAAATTCCACCTCAACATGAGGAAAAACTTCCCTGTGAGAGTGCCAGAGCCTGGCCCAGGCTGCCCAGAGAGGTTGTGGAGTC
>WTSP01004921.1:118444-141997 GCA_025331215.1 Actenoides lindsayi | reverse complement strand
AACCTCGCGTCCGGCACACATCAGTCGTGACCTTAGACACCACTGAGCGAGGTGGCGAGGGGGCTGAGAGGGCGGGGGGAGTGTGTGAGCCCGGAATAAAGCAAGGCATCAAGCCACGTGGGCAGAGAAAAGGAAAAGATCCCCAGCTCCAAACCACAGAACCCAACTAGGTGCAATAAACATCCAGTAGTGAAACTGGGAACTATCCAGTCTGGCAGGTAAGCAGCACATGCTGAGCCTGGGCAGTATGGACGTGGCTCTCCTGTCGTTTCTTTCTCCGTGCACAGTCTCTCTTGCTTAGTTTACTGGGCTCTGAGCATGCAGATAACAAAGCCCCTTGGTCCAACCTAACCAAATGCTTTTTATTTCCCCAGGTCTATCAAGTTGTAGCCATTTAAGGGGTGCTTAGAAACCCTGCTGAGCTCAGCGTGACACAGCTCATCTTTTCTGCCAACGGGCAATGGGTTTGCTACACCAGGCCACTGCAAGACCAACGTAAGAACATAAGGAGCTATCACCCTCCCGGGGATAGCTCCAGAAAGCAGAGCGCTGGTTGTGCTGGAAAAGTTCAATTTCTATACCCTCATCTCCAGCTGAGTTGTCTGTAACACTGAGCCTTTGATTCCAATGCCTACAACAGACACTCTGGTTGGTTTCTAGGTGACCTCCAACATTTCATGGATCTCTGACCGACCAAGTGGCACAACTCTCAGCCCTAACACCATTTAACACGGTAGTTCCACCCAGTACATCCAGCCAGGTAAGGTGGGAGTTGTAACTTTTACCTTCAGTTGACCAAGTCACGATGGCAACATGTTGTTTGTTGCTCCCAAGCCGTAAGCCAAAAGTTTGCTATGGTTGGAGATGTCCTTCTGACATACCTTGGAATGTCTCAACTGGCACCTAACAATTCTGGGTTGCTGAGGTGTCAATAAACAGGATGCTTAACAAGAGCCCTTGAGCTAACTCAAGAAGCAGTGGATGTCAGAGCTGTTTGCCCCTGGGATCATCACCAAAGGAACTTCTCACAGCAGGCAGAGGGAGGTTCTCTTCCCCCTTTGCACCAGTGAGACCACATCTGGAATACTGTATCCAGTTCTGGGCTCCCCAGTTCAAGAGGGACAGGGAAATATTGGAGAGTCCAAGAGAGGCTATGAGGATGCTGAAGGGACTGGAACATCTCTCCTATGAAGAAAGGCTGAGAGTCCTGGGGCTGTTTAGCCTGGAGAAGGGAAGCCTGAGAGCGGATCTTAGGAATGGTTACAAATCTCTGCAGGGTGGGTGTCAAGTAGAAGGGGCCAGGCTCTTGTCAGTGGTGCCCTGGGATAGGATGAGAGGTGATGGTAGCAAAGTGAAACACTGGAAGTTCCACCTCAAAATGAGGAGAAGCTTCTTTGCTGTGAGAGTGACGGAGCCTGGCAGAGGCTGCCCAGAGAGGTTGTGGAGTCTCTTTCTCTGGAGATTTTCCAACCCCCCCTGGCTCTGTTCCTGTGTGGGCTGCCCTGGGTGACCCTGCCCTGGCAGGGGGGTTGGACTCGATGATCTCCAGAGGTCCCTTCCAACCCCTACCCTGCTCTGATTCTCTGATTCCTAATGCCTAGTATTTAGGTGTATTTTTGATGCGTGTTTGCCATTACCAACACTATATTTGCTCTGAGTCTGTTTGTCCGTTCAGGTACCTGTAGCATAACTAACAAATGGTTATTGCACGCTTGGGGTCAGAACAGCCCATAGGAAAACACCTGGAACTATTTACACCGTCAGTGTTAAAGGAAAGAGAAAGTTGGAGATTTCTGGGCCTGTACCTGTTGAGCAAAAAACCTGGTGACAGAAATAGTTCCTGTTAGAAACTGACCCTGCACTGTGTGGGTGTTCCAGATACTAAACGACCTACAGAGGTATGCTTTGTGCAATGGTTTCTGGTACCTGGCAAGCACCTGATCTGCTGAGCCTGTCCTTATGTGAGGGACGGAGGCTTATGCAGCACCGTGGTTAAACTGCTGTAGCTTCTCAAATTGTGTTTGCTGTCTCAAGGAAAAAAAAAAAAAAAAAGAAATGAAAAAAATCAAGACTTCATCATCTGCCTGTAAAGAACTAGTCTTTCCATTCGGTCCCAGGACAGTGCTGTTATCAGGACAGCCTTTCTGGGAGGGTGCTGGGCACTGTAGGAGTCAGGCGGTCAGAGCCGTTCTGGCAGCGCTTGTCGCAGCTCAGATGCAGTCTTGCACTTTCTAGGTTAGCAATGTTGGTAGGGCGGTGAATGGCAAGGAAAACAACCCCAGTTCAAGCCCTTTGTTTGAAAGAAATGTGATGTTGCTAGCAACAAAATTATTTTCCATGTGGACTAAGACATCTCGTCGTGTTTGTTGTGTTCTGCAAAACACTGCGCATAGCACTATTATAAGCAAATGAGACTTTCCAAGTAACAAGTGCCCTCTGTTTAAACAAATAATTTTCTGTGCAAAGGTTAAACACTGAGAGATTTTTCTCGTTCGAGTCATGCTCATGACTTTGGAAAGTCACCAAGCAAGTCTGCTTAAAACAGGGAATGTGAATGGAAAATTCTGAAGCATTTTGCCCTTTTGGTTCCTAAGAGTGAGCTATCGTTTCTCTCCACCGTGGTCATTAATAATGACAGATGGATGTGGTGCAGAGTTCACCTACATTATTGTCAGTAACAGGGATAGAGAGAGAATATTTATTACAGAAGAAGGAGGGAGGGGGAAGACATCATGTTGAACCAGGATACAAGAGCAGAGTTCAGTGTCTCTCGTCTGGGAGGGAAGGAGGGTTAGCAGGGAGCATGCATGAAGCTTTCGTAGAGACTGATGCAGCTCTCACTGAAATCAGTTGAAATTCTGCTACAGGCTGCTGCAGGAGGTGGAGTCATTTCAGTCTTTAATACATTGTGCTCTCTCGTACTTCGGGAATGCAGATTTGCTTCACCTCAGCAAAAGCTCTCCTTGGTTTGGATTTGCAAATGGGCATGGTAACGATTTCATTTTATTTATTTATTTTCATGAACTGGTCAAGCATTAAATCATGTTCACCTATTCATTTTGAAAATATGAGCAAGTACAGCTTTGGGTTGTGCCCCTGTCTTCTAGCACAACTTGCCAATTTTTCTGATTACTATTAGTAGTAAATTGGCCTTTTTAAAAAAATAAAAAAAATTAAAAATCCTTTTTCTCTGTTACTTCCCTGTGTGAAAAACAAACACAGCATTGCCCAGGGTAGCAGGGAGACCAAGGAACTCACAGCATGTGAGCATCTCTGAAGATCGGGTACCCATTGGCCTACATTGCATCCTGCTTCTCTTTAGTCATTTAACTGTCATCAAGAATTCTCTGAAGTTGGGGAAGAGATGTCGCATCTCCAAAGGGGCCATTTAAATATTAGGAGCCTGAGTCAGTGACTGAGCTTGAAAGAATTCAGGCCCTCAGGTCGCCATTCTGTTTAAAAATGCATTTGAGGAGATGGGCAATAAGTCCAGAATTTTATTTGGTAGTGACTGATGCCTGGAGAGAAGGTTTGGGAATATGAAAACATGGTGTAATTTCTTTCTTACCCAAAAAATTATATTCTATTTAAGAAGTTATTCCTGGATGAACTTATATAACATGAAAGACAAATAGTCTGGCCCTATCCTCTTGATCCCCACCTTTAGCTGTTGATCAGCATTGATCAGATCCCCCCCCAAGTCTTCTCTTCTCCAGCAGAACAGCCCCAGGGCTCTCAGCCTTTCCTGGGCACAGAGATGCCCCAGCCCCCTCAGCATCTTCAGAGCCTCTGCTGGACTCTCTCCAGTCATTCAGTGTCCCTCTTGAAGTGGGGAGCCCAGAACTGGATAAAATACTCCAGATGTGGCTCCACTAGTGCAGAGTAGAGGGGGAGAAGAACCTCCCTCAACCTGCTGGCCACACTCTGCTTGCTAATTAAAACAAAATACCGGCAATGTCGATGCTTTTTCCACTGTTACCTGCTAGTGCCTGCATAGAGATGTTTGTTCTTCAGCTGTTAAGAAAAGGCATAACTATTTTGTTAAGGGTGGGAAATGTAGAAGTTTCTGCAAAGGGAACACGTGCCACGGGGCCCATTGTCACTTGCTGCAAGTCGGGATGCACGCTGGAGAGGTGCTGCTGAGCTCTTTCATGCAAGCCTTGAAACTTCCACCATCCTTTCTTTGGGTAAGGAAGTCTGACTTTTAAAAATCCTATTTCAACAGGTTTCTATTAGCTCGATGGAATTGTAGGGGGTGGTGTTTCTAGAATAACCATCATCACAAAAAAAGAAAATAAGTAACTAAACACCAGCAGGTTTAGAAGTTGTTATGGAACTTACTTTCTGCAATAAAATGACAGAAGGTGCTTCATTTTGTGTGTCAGGTAACGTGCAGGATAAAACCCTACCCTGTTTCAACCTCTGTATCCTATTATTTTGGGGGATTGGCTTGGCTTTTATAGCAGTACATTATTCAAACTCTTAACTTCTTAACCTTTTAAACAGGAGTCTGAGACCTGCTTCAGACTTCTGTTCCTTTTTGCTAGGAAAAGAACACATCCTCGTGATCCTTTCCCACGTGGGCCCGTCAGTTGAGGTGAATTTTACATAGCAGCTGTCGTTAATAGAAGTGCTTCAGTTTGAGTATTTGCAAACTGTAGCAATACATAATTTCTGCCAGAATGGATGAGGTTTGAATTTTCTAGTGACTGTTTAACAGAAGATAACGTAAGAAAAGAAAATGAAATTATTAGAGTGCTTCATCCTGTATTACTGACAATGTAAACAACATGAAATTGCAAACACCATTCAGAATAACTACTAGAAAGGGGCTGCACGGGGAAAAGAAGTCTGTTATGTGAGATTTTTCTGCCAAAAACACCTTTTGGGTAATCATGAAACACTGCTTATACATTCAGTTCTGTAACTCGGTGCCCTATCAGCTCTATCTTCAGGTACTCAGGCAGCAAAGAATCTCTGTCTTCTTTTGTGCCTCTTAGCCTGCTCTCAGCCTGTGGTTGAGCCCACTGCTTTTCCTTTAGCCCAGGTGGGTTTTACCATTTGAAATGTTTGCTTTTCTCTGCTGCTGCTTGACAATCGAAAGGTTATTTTCTAAGCTAAGTGAATAATGAAATACTGAGCTGAGAGTTATGGTGTTGATATGAGCAAAGTTAGCAGAAGATCTACAGTCATTACAGAGTCAGCTTTGATATACTGATTTTTGTCATTTGCATAGTCCTGTTAATTCTGGAAAGACATGAATCATAATTTATTTTATTTTTGGAGGAAGATGTAACGTACAGAGAAGTTATCCTCTTTGTATTAAAGAGGCCCTACGGAAGCCAAGTAATTCTTCATCTGCATGAGGTGTGCACGTGTGCTCATATTTGTCTGAACTAAAGAGAGGTGGTTTTCTTTAACTGTTGAGTTAAAACCTGCTCTGAGCTGCATTGCCAGATCCTACCAACTTTGCTGCTCCTTCTAAAAGACTGTCACAGCTCTTTGCCAAGAGTAGACGTCGTAAACATAGAACAAGTCCAAAGTAGTAAGCAGATCTTGTCTTCAGGAACTTACAGATCAGAGCAGATACCGGAGAAGAGGAGTTATTTGACTTTTTGACATTTACTAGGTTAAATTTGTGTACCAACACACATTTACCTGGCATTCCACAGCAATTTAAAATACAGAGACACGTACAAACTGTAACTAAACATTGTGTCACATTATGTCTACAAGGGGAAGGTAGTGAGTTCCAATTCTGCAGGAGTCACCTTCTATTAGGGTTTCTTTCTATCCTTATTCTGTATGTCAGATGGATCACTACATTTAATTAAGCAGTAACAATTGAGGTGCAGATTATTTCCCGGGGATTAATGACCAGCTGGACAGAGTTGATAGCCCAAGGTATTGGATAGATTATGCTGCATAGCCTCATGGATTAAGTATGAGCCCTATATTGTAGAGGTAGTCACTTTGAATAGTGGGAGAGAAAGCATCACATTGAAGATAAAGTCTGTATTTTTTTATCTTTTGTTCTTTTGGCACCAAGTAGACCAGTACATACCCAGTTCTTGATCATCCCTTTATTTTTTCTTTCCCTGAAATAACCTGTGTTTAAAATGACAGTGTTCAGGAAGACAGACCACTCCTTGTTTTAATTCCACCTTGTCCTGTTGTAGCCAGAATGGACTAAGGAAATGACACAGAGGTTTGTAGAGAGATGCTGCATCTTTTTTCAAAACCTCACACAAGCTTCTCGGTACGAAAGTTGTTTTCCAGGTTTATTACAGTTTGCAGGTGGCTTATGAATAATTTTGTCCTTGTTCTGCACTCAGTAATGAATTTAATTTAAATTTTGTAGAGTTTAGTTCATTGCTTTTTCCATTACATTTTAACATGGCTGGTTTTCATAATGATGTTTCATCTCAACCGAAACTATACACATCTAGATCCCATATACTGGCACCAATTTTGAGGGTCAAATTTTATACTGAGTTCTTCCATTTTTTTTTTTCATCTTTTTCATTTGCTTAGAGTCTGGGAGAGAGTCATTTTGAGCACAGGAGGTGGAGAGCCAATGGCAAAATCACTGCAAGCTGTTTTGAGCCTGCACGGGCTAAACATGAGATCTATCTAAGGAGGGCCCAAAGACCTGGCTTATACTCTAGGGACCTGTTGGAAGATCCACTTTCCACTTCTCAGTAGATTTCCCTCCGAGAGTATCTCCATGAGGTTAGAGTTGTCACACCCAGCTGTCTTTTCATCTTGAAGTCAGGAGACAGTCATGGGCCAGCACCAGGGTCCACACTGAAGCACTCCTTTTTTCCTATATTGTATTCAGTCAAAATTAGCCTTCTCCTGCTTGCAAGTTGAGTGTACACCAGACTAAAAGTGCTCAGCTCTGGGAGTTTCCTCTAGACAGTTTCTTCCCCATGATGGACTCGTTCATCATCACTTGTCCTGAACCATACATTCTTATTTATGTCCATAGTTACTTGATGTTATTATATCTTTTATTGCTATAGAGAGCTAGCTGAGGTCTAAGGTTCACCCATATCATAGTGCTTGTAATTTTGTGTCTGCTTTCTTGGTACAATTAACAGAAAGGAGTGATATAATAAAATGTCAGAATGTTAATAAATACAATTTTTCCACGAGTGCTTTGCCCTCTTTCATATTGCAGGCACCGTCACCACGGTATCTCGGCTCAAAATGCAATATGTAAGAGAAGCACATCAGTCGCTGTCTGTAAATTAATGATTCTCTTCACCCGTTCCTTGATAGGAGATGAAAAATTAATAATATACTAAATATGCTATGAAATATTCGCAGCATTTTTCTGCCTTGACTGAAGGAGTACAGTGTCTAGCAGTCCTCGTGGGCTGGGGTCTGTCCTGGCCTTCTGCATTTCTGTTACTGTGGGAGCAGTGGCAGAAAGGTCTTACAGGGTTCCGGGCTGGGATCAGCTGTGATTCTGGCTCTTCCTCTTGAAGGATGCCTGGGACATCTCACAGCCAGGGAGCCCTGGAGCCGCTGCCATGGCCAGGACCCTTGGGTCATACCTCCCTCCCCAGCCTCCTGCCAACCACATTGCCATGAAACAGGGAGAGTCGCAACGTCTGAGTGCCCAGGAGCAGCTGAGAACCCCCATTCTCGTGGCGTGAGGTGGTTTATGGTTTATTGTGCTTTCTGTCGAGGACACACTTGAGCCTATGCCCCAGTTGAGTAATTGGCTGCAAAGTGCAACCTTCTAAATTGTGAAAATGTGAGAGCCTCCACCCTGCCAAGCAGCAGGGTTTGAGTTTCAGGCTGCCGGGGCTGAAAGCAAAATCCAGCTTGAGCGAATCAGCCAGGACACTATCCCACACAGAGACCAATGTTCAGAAGAAAATTTCATTAAAGAAAAAATTCAGAAGAGGAAAGGAGAAGGTTTTATGTGGCTGTGGCCTTAATGATTTTCCCCTGTGCTTTTTTTTTTCTTTCCCATACAGTAGATTGTGAACTTTTTTTCTTTTTTTTGTTTATTTTTAATGCTTGGTAATTTCATTAACTGAAGTCTTGCTTTTAATATGCTAAGTGCATACCTGTTGGAAAAAAATATTTTTATTAAATCAAAATACTTTTCTATATTAAGTAAGCATGACACCTTGCATTATTTACTTTAACATAGTGACAATTCAAATCAATAAAAGAAGCATCCGAGCACATTATTTCTCGAGATAGAAATGGGAGGCAACTTTCAGTACAGCCACTGAAGTATGCTCGTTCAGGCATTAAGAGACCTTATGCAATCATATATCATTTTCTATCTGAATTTGTGTAATTTAGATTTTCTTTGTAATTTATACTATACATTTCAACATCTGAAACACGTTAGATGAGTATCAGATGAATGTATTGACTAAATAAATCATTTGTCTGAACATGTTTATATTCAGGAATGTTTTAGTTTAACGATAGGTAAAATTAAACATAGTATTGTGAAAAGCAAGGTCCAAAGGAAGGAAAACTGTTTGTAAAAGCTGCAGAAGAAAAGAGCTGAGGAATGGCAGTGTGTGCCTGAGCAGTGCGGAAGTTCGGAGGAGGATGGAAAGGTGTGGTGGGAAAAAAAGGCAGAGAATAAGTTGCATGGACATCCCCAGATCTGCACGTGTCTAATGGGCAAAAGTATCCGGAGGACCCAGATTTTCTGGCTACAAAGAGAGACCCACTAGCAAAGTAGAGGAAGAAATCTAATAATTGGAAAGAAATAAAACTAAGATATGGACTTGGTGCGCTGGAAATAAAGAAGAGAAATGCATGGTCAGAAGATAGCTGCTCTGCAGCAATTTTTTGATATACTATCTCCACAAAGCAAGGCAGAGATAATAGAGGGGCCAGAAACAGCTAGAAATTGCAGAAGATAGGAAACTGTAAGATGCAGGTGGCTGGATGATCTGAACCAGCATCTGACAAAGGCATGACATGCAGTTGGACATTCCTTTTTGAAAGGAATCAGTGCGCTTGGCATCAGAGGAGCTAAAAGCAATCCACAGATGGCTGTTCATTTGGGGACAGGTAATGCTGCCCTCTGACATCCAGCCCTGTTGAGGTCTGGGAAAAAACATAGAGAGGAGGAGAACATTTCAGTAGAACAGCACTATTGACTGACTGATCATAAATTGAGTCGAATTTAACTGAGAGCTCAGCAATAGACAACAGTTGTTGGGGTTTTTTTTGAAGGAAACTTTGAAAAACCCAGCAAACCAATGAAATTTTATTGCAGAACGAGATTAAACTACAAAGAAACTGCTTATATTTGTGTGCACATAGTCATATATCTGTGCACCTCTATATATTTTCAAGTCTTATTCCTAACTTTAATTTTTACCCATTTGGAAATGGGAAGATCAATAAGAACAGAAACCAGACCATGGTTAGAGAACAGTCACAGCCAGAACCAGTAAGGAAAATCCCGAGGAGCAGAAAACAAATCAGTACCTTGAGCTGTTACAGGTCGGTAAATTTAATTGCTTGGCTTTTTTTTTCTAAAGTAATAAGAATACTGTGTTGCCACAAGTAAGCATGTATTTGAGTGAGGGAGGCCTGTGTGGGCAAGAATTCTCATTTCCCATGTTGATAGGAGGAGGAAAGTCTTTCGCAGTCTCTTTAAAATAGATCTCAGAACAAAGCCCTGTGGATTGAAGAATTAAATATAAGAGAAACTGGGAAATTTTTGCAGTCAAAGGTGCAGACATTGAACTTTATTTAGCAGGAGCTAAAACAGTTTTGAAGTCCTGAGGGACTTGGGGCCCGAGTGAAAAAATAACTCAAGAAGAGCATTGAGATTAGGTGGAGGTGCTGTAAGGATTAAAGGTTTATCAGAGAGGTGAAAATGGCCACAAAGTAAAGCTTGTCAGACTTGACAAATGATAGTAAGACAAACAGTCAAGTTTTTTCAACTTTATAAATAAAAAAAAAAGGGAGGGAGGAAAAGTTTAGGGTGGGAAAAGAGCGATTTCATTCAAATGACAATGATGGTGTAATAGCACGTGGTTATCAGCTGCCAGCCAATACATTTCAAGCCATCAGAACAAGGACCTTCCAGTATGCCTGACCAGCAGGAGTGATGGTGAGCAAACGGGACGGGCCCTGAGAGCTGAAACTAAGGACACTGGACATTTGCTTTTGTGCCTCTGTGTTTTCTGCCAGGCCTCCTCTTCCTTTCTGCAAGCAGTGAACTAGTTAAATTGCTGAGTAACTCTAGAAACAGTGCAAACAAGCAGCAGCTGCACTATTGTTTCCAAATAAACGTATATTGAAATGACCTGGTGAAGGATAAGATTGAAGTGATAAAGCCCTTGGATGGTGAATGTGTACAATAGAAAGTGTTACCGTAGACTGTGTCAGTTTTTCCATTCCAAAAGTGTTCTTAATAAGTATTAAAACTAATCAATGTCACATGCCTAAAACTGATCTGATACGTTTTATCCCCATGATGAGGCCCTCAGGAATGTAGGCCTGGATTTTAAACTGAGGTAGCTTGCCAGCAGATGGATTGAATGATCATGACCATTTCACGGAGGGATAATTAGCTTTTTGTTCTCTTTTGGGTTTAGCTGCTTCTGTTGTTTTGAATGTATGTCCTCAACCCTCGTGTTCAGGGTGAAACCAGTTTCCTTGTCTCCGACCTCATGGCTACGCAAAGGGCTAAGTGAAAACCTTCCTGGGCACACTTTGGGTTCCAGGATGGAGTGGGGAGTGGCGGGGGCCTTCCAAGCCAGCATCTTCCCCTTCCTTTCTCTTGATCACTTTGAACAGCAGAATACAACGAATGAAATCTTCATCTCTTAAGAATAATTCAGCACTTTTCTTGATAGGTGGACAGAAAGGAAAAGCAATGTACGGTGACAGCAGGTAGCTTTATTCAGAAGGAAGGGACGCATCAAACACAACTGCATTTTGAGATTGTGCTCCGGTTACAATGATTTCCAAACAGAAGTTCATTTCTTTGGGTTTCCGTGGCTGCAGTGCAGAGGCTTTGCCCAGCACAGTATTTCCTTGACTCATGTCCCGAGTTATTCTGACAGATTTATTCTCACAATTACATGTTTTCTCCATATATTTTAGGTCGCTGTGATTTTCAGAGGCCTTTAAAAGGAATTGGTTATTTCTTCTTAATTTTGAAAATGTTATTTCAGCAAATGCAATGTAATTAAAACAAGAATTTCTTCCAAAGCATTTAAATAAATACAGTATTCTTTTACAAGTATGAAAGGAGTTACTATTTGCTGTTTCATTTCCTCACTAATATGCTGGCATGTTTGGTTTGAACCTGAGCTTGTGGAAGTTTATTCTTAACCAAAGCAGTTCCTTTTTCATGTAAGTAGGTTAAATGTGAGTTGTAGAGCCCTAGGGCTCTTTTTGTTCAGTTTTAAAGCCCCCTCAAGTGGGCCTCTTTTAGAAACCTGGAATCATATGTTTGTAAGGTTGATCCAAATTACCATTAGAATAGCTCTTTTCAACTTTTTATTTATACAGAGAATCGTAAAAAAAAAAAAAAAAAAAAAAAAAAAGCACCAAATTGGCAAGGTATTAAATCAAACTGAATAGAGACAGTTAATTTTCTTTTTGCTCAACAAGTATTGTTTTTAATGGAAACTCTCAAATTGAAAAAAAATTGTCTGTGGAGTACGTTAAGGTGCCATGCAGTATAATAAAATGCTATTACTGTCAGAAAGGTACATGATAAAGTGCATTTGCACAAAAGGCACATATTAATGTCAATCATTTTTGGGTGATTTATATACTAACTGCAGTGTTTTAAGAAGATCAATATTCTTTGTTTTGACAACATTTCAGAGCCTTGTACTTTCCTGACAGTATTAATCTTTCTACCACAGCATGGTAAAATAATTGTAGTGATTTAGGGAGTGGTCAGTTTGGTGAAAAGATAGGCAGTGGGAGTACATTTGAATATTACCATGTGAAAACCATAATGCAGCTTTGAGTAAGATAAATGTGACAATAATTCTGATTTTTAGTGGCGTACAGTGTTACGTAATTAGTACAAAGTTCCTGAAGTGGTGATATTTTCACATCCCCTAAAAACACACTTTCTATGTATGCATAATAATTACACCCATCACAATACTATCAAGGTGTCCACTAAGACGCAGTAATAGAATTACAATAGTTTGATGCCTAATTTTCTTATCTACTTCTCAGAAAGCATCAGAAATACTTAAATGTTTTTCTTTATTTTTCTCTTCCTCCTTTTTTTCCAATGCAATGCTGGGCCCCCTGCTCTGGATGACCCTGCTGGAGCCAGGGGGGTTGGACCTGATGATCTCCAGAGGTCCCTTCCAACTCCTACCATCCTGTGGTTTTGTGACTAGGATCACAACTTCAAAAGCCAGTAACAGAGCAGTAGTTATTCAAGGGTTTTCATGACTTCGAGTCTATTTTAAAAATAACTGAAACACCATTTGGAAACCATCTCCAGTCCTGTAGTTATTTTCTCATCTAAATAACTGAAGTATAGGGCAGGAGGTAGCTGCTGTCTGGTGATGAGGTGTTGATGGTAATAGCTGGAGCAGCTTTGCAAAGCCGGGTCTGTAATCAGGATTACATAAGTTTCACTTTCAGCATTCTAGACATCTTGTAAATTTTAGCCCAACAAAACTCATCATGAACTATAGTAAGAGCTCTGGAGTTAATTACAGCCAACGATTATGCCTTTCTCCCTCACACGTTTCCTCCTGTTCAAAATGTTCACAAAGCAGATATTAAATACGTAGCCTTTCATCAGAGCCCTGAGAGCCAGGCTCAGATCGCCTTTCCTGATGCCTGAAGAACAGGCAAACTCTTTTGTAGCTTGTACTTGTGTGGCTGTACATCAACAGGGAGATGGATGGCTGTATTTTAGGTCTTCTCCTCAGGATGGGGGTCCCCATTTAGTTCCTGTGCCCTAGGCTGAGTCACGGTGGGTCTCTCTCTGCCTCTGCTGCAGCAACTGAGCCATGATGCAGAAGAGAGGGAGAAGGACCAGGGATAGCAAAGGGACTCTGTGCATTTTGGGAAGAAAAGGGCCCCCGTGAGCAGAACCTACCTTGGTGCTCAACAGCAATTTGTGTATTGGGTTAACGACTTGTGAACACAACTTCTGCCTATGATGGAAACTTCGCAGGCGGAAAATTCATAGGGGAGAGAAACCACTCACTAGGTATTAAATGTGAGCAAAGTGTTGCTTTTACAGCCCTGAGAACATAGCACAGCTTTTGTGAAGCTGTGATGAATATTGTAAATTCCTGCCATGAGCCATTGGCTCAGCGAAGGCTGCGGAGTTTGCCTCTATCAGGATGCTGCTCTGGAATACTCATGAGCTGTGCAATTTACACACGGTTTGCTCGTGGTTGTGCCTAGTAGTCTGATTTAGCTTTAACTTACACTGTTTTCCAAGGCTTTATTTCTCATCCTGGAGGAAGAAAAGTTGTAGGATAATCTGTTCATTGTCCACAGTGAGTTTTATAGCACTCCATATGATACGATGAACTGGTGGTGGTAATTCCAACTCTCTAACTGATTGAGGGGAAAAAAAAAAAAAGAAAATACAAATACTTTCAACCAGCAACTGATGCCCTATCTCAAATAATTGGCTTTTATGTCACGAAACTGGAAAAATATCATGTTCCATTAAACAAGGGCATGCCTTTATAATTTTTCTTGAAATTCTGCTCATCAACTTCCATATGCCTACGAACAAACGAAAGTTGATGAGGGTATTGTGTTGCTAAATGTACTGGATAATATTCTTTTTAAACATCTGATAAGCAAGAATTCACTACGTGGTAAAAGTCAATCACTGTAAATATGTCTCGTTGAAAATCTCTATCTTACATTTAGTTTATTTATTTAGCTAAAGAAGATTAAAGGTTAAGTTTTCGACATTTTTATGACTGCATTCATGGAATGAATGATTTTTTTTCTTCTCTCTGTTTGCCATTCTGGCAAACAGAGCACTTCCCTAAGAGCACTTTCACAACCCTGCACCTGTTCATTTGTATTGTTGTTGGGAAAAACTGGTTAACTCAGCGTTGAACTCTTTGGGAGAAGGTTTTATTTTAGAGATTGTTGTCCTATGTATAACAGTTGTATCACTTCGATTTTCGTATCAGTTATAGCTGGCAATTTATTTCTCAGAGTTATCTGCTAGTTTGTAGCACTGCTTACACCAACTTCTTAAGTAATTCCAAAAAAGACTCTGATTTCATTGGATTCTGTAAAACAGAGCTTCCTGATCTCATCGTGATTCCTGGGAGCTAGAGAAGATCTCTGCCTTTCTAGCTAGGCTTGTATCTTCTGTGCTTCAGAAGTTCTCCTATTTCAGTCCTTTCCAGGAAATGGACATTAAATTCTTTTCTTTTAGAGAGGTCTAAACACAGTGCCTTATTTTTACCTAGGTTGCAAGTCTTGGCTCTTTTCCCTTAAGGTTGCTACTGATTTTATCTACATTAAAGCCAGCGCTGATGGTGAACAAGTGATTCATTAGGTCGACTTGACTGATAAGATCAGCAGAATTGTAGACAAAAGTCCTTGTGTTCTAGGTTCAGTACAGCCTAAAGGAACATTTTAAGTTCAGGCTCCTTATGTGGGGAGAAAAACCGTGCTGGAAATTGTAGGAATCATTGCACTACCACTGAACTGCAGCCGCATCTTGCACGGTGCTGGTACTGTATAATAATCTCACCTAAAGACATGGATACAGTCATGTGCATCTCAAGCTAACAGTTTGCAGTACCAAAGCTGAAATTTGTCTGCAATAACGTGAAATGTTTGCTTTACTAAAATTATTCACATGAAGGAGTCTGGCTTAGCCCTTGGATTACGAGCGTTGTTAAGTCATACTGTGACAGTGTCGGTTTAGCAGTGCTCAAGCAAAAAGTACACGAGGTGATGTTTCAGTGGTTTTCTTTGTTGAGCAGGAAATTAAATCACAATGTTCTGTTGAATTTAGAAAATTTTATTCTGTATTTCAATATGTCTTCAAGTGAGGATGAAATTCTTTTTCATATTCATATAGATGAGTTTCATATTCATATGAAAATTCATATGCATTCACATTATTCAAGCTCGACAAAACACATATGAGTCCAAGGATCTGCTGTGAGACTTGAAAAGCAGCTTGCCCAGATAATATCAAGCCCCTGTCTCCTCCATATCTGCAGTTTACTTCATTTGTAGAAACACTAGTTAGCACACGATTTGAAACCTGCTTGCAGGAGAAGAGGTTGTAAAATTGAGACCCCCCCCAAATAAATCCCAAAAATTGAGACACCCCCCCCAAATAAATCCCATTTAGCTCTTAAAAGTTATCACCAATTCAAGCAGCAGAGCCTTCGTAATCCACTACCCTGCCGTCGGGGCAACCATCAATGAAGGACAAAGGAGTGACCAAAGAGGAAGAATATCACCTTGTGAATCATTATTTCATCTAGATCTGGCGTTTTCTGCATTTTGCAAATTACAGAGGGGTGATTAGTTTGGCTGATTGGGAAGTTAACATTGGGAAAGGTAAACGTATTTAGATTGGTTTCACAGTACTTGCTCATATTAGGCTTTTCTTTTAGTAAACCTTATCAGAAATTAGCTGCCTGAAGAGATATGCAGGCACAGGAGAAATCAGTCACCAAAGACAGATGCCAGCGTGAAGCTGGCCAGACCTGAGTCCTCATTATCAGGTTTAAAAGGGGCAGCAGACAACTGGAGAAAAAGCCCTTTGAAAGGGAGCCCAGGTTTCAGCCCGTCAGGGACCACATTTAGATTTCCTGTGTTTTCTTAAGCAGTCTAATTTGACATACTCTTAAAGATGATAGGAGTGTGCCATTATATGTAATTCAGCTTCTGTTTTCTTCCTCTGCTTAAATTTCTAAGAATTTCTCACACTAATTTAATTCTCTGTATCCTCACTCCATCCTTACATATATAGGTAATTTGCAGTGAGTGGTTAAGTTTAATTTAATTTGAGGCATTCTGTTTACCTCTGGTGGCTTTTGCCTACTTTTTTGTTCACATGATACTTCACTTTGGGATATTTTATAGCATGAAGAAGGATGTCTTTTGCTTGAGAACAAACTGGGATTGCGTGCAAGAAAAAAAAAAGAGATGCAGAGTATGATTCTATTCCCTCTCTCTGAAAGAAGGGCATGACTGAAAGAAGCAGGGTGCTTATCCAGCATGGGGAGGGAGAGCATAAGAAGTTCAAGTTCTGCCTCTCACTGATTTCTGTGCCATTCCTAAAGCTTTGGAGAAGCAGAAAAGAGCTGCAATTCTTTCCTGAGCATTTCTTTCCTGAGCAGCTACTCACTCTCCTTCATGTGCAGAGAGGGGCTGAGTTTATTTCTAGCCTTAATTTGATTCCAGCAGTCACATATTGCAGCAGATGTCGAATTCATACAAAATACTTGGGAAACTTGAACAAAAGGAACAGCGGTGTCTCTGACGTGTATTCACATTTTGTCATGAGCAGGGGTGTTGATGGCTGTAGGTCTATTAACTCCATGTGCTGCTAGAATCATGCCTAGTTAAAAAAGACACAATGCTTCTTCATGAAATACGTGCTGTTACATTAAGGTGCTGGGCCTCTTACATATCCAATCACTAATTCTGGGAGACAGGAGAAGACAGTGGGGTAGGTGAAATCTCACCAGTGTTTTGAAGTCCATGTAAAGGCTCCATCTGAGTTCAGAAAGCTATACTCCGATTTGGAAAGGACAACTCTCCAGCCTGTGCCAGGGGTAATCAGTGGAGAGAGGTGGGTTAGTGGGTGTTTTAGATATCATGACTGATAGCAGTAAAATTCTCATGGCTGTACTTAATTCATCATGTCGGACGTAATTCTTGTCTTGGAGAGCAATGTCACGGACACTATTTGTTTTCAGAAGTTAAAGCTTTTTATAGAGTTTGCTCCTAACAGACTGAAAACATGAACTCCATATGTTTTAAAATAAAATACAGTGTCAGTGGGAGGTTTTTGTTACACCTTTCAATCGCTGTGCACAGTCCAACACCTCTCTTTTTTCTTGTGCTACCTTAATTTTGAAACTAATCTTTTGGGTTTTGTGGTCATGGGGCTTCTTCCATTTTCAACATGCTTCTCTTACTACTTTACTTTTTAACTTTTTGTTTTCTTGGAAATGACTTTCTTCTTCCCCTCCCTCTCCTGAAAACATTACTGAGCCCTTTTACTGGAACAATAAGTCTTGCAGTGTCCTCCACTTAGCATGAAGAAGTTAATTAACTTTAGTTTGAGGTGATAAAACTTTGTAATAACTCTGTTGGTCCTACACTTGCCTGAGTTGCACTATGTAAACCAGAGAAAACTTTGAAGTCAACAGAAATATTATCTGAGACAGTGGTAGCTGGGCTTTTTGAGATAACTTGAGGCTGGAAATAGCTTAGAGTATATCAAAGCAGGAATTAAATGAGTTATAATGATAAGATTGCTGGCTAGGAAGCAAGACTGTGAGCAATGGAAGGACTATCCCGATACTGTTCTATCAGCTTTCATGAATTCTGGAGGACATTGTGCATTTTTGTTTCAGCAGTTAAAAGTCTTGGTTGAGTGTATTTATAGACCAAAACTTGTAATGGTTTTTATATTCTAATGGGTTTCAGTCTCTTTATGTATTCATAAGAAATGTTTATAATTGAGTTAATTACATCCTATGTCATTAATTGCTATTATAATCCAGCTATTCGATTAATTATTAAAACAAGCTTTTTGAACTTGCTTTAAAATAATCTGTGGAAGTCTTTGTAATTTTTATCTACTTTTTTTTGGACTTTTTTTCAATACTTTGATCCGTGATCATGATGAGTGGGCTATTACACAGTATTCTAATAACCCAAAGACTATGGAAGTAGAGTTTTTATTTTGTATGCTCCTGTTTCAAAGGAGGATAAAGAAATAAGGTCCAAAGTAAGAGACATAGGATTAAAAATGTTGTTCTTTCAGGGTCCTCCGTGTAAGACTCTGTTACTCTTAGAAAAACCTCTCCAAAGCAGTGAATGTTGGCTTACAGCATTTCTTACAGCTGAGCCCAAGAGCATTTCTTGCTCCATCTTTGGGAACATTTAGAAGTTCAAACCTGGGAAATGGTTCTAATGCCTGTGAGCGAAGACTGTGCTTGGGACCTGCATCATGCTCTTGGGTCTCAGAACAAGCTCTAGAAGGTGACGTTGTGTTGTGACAGATTTTACCCCTCTGACGAGCCATTGTGCTGGGGTTTTCTTTCCTTTGGTGGTTGTTGAGTTCCATATCTGAGAACTCCAAAGGTTAATCCACGAATACAAACAATCATGTTCTTTCTCTTATTACTACCTACAGATTGATCCATGTGCTTCCTATCATAGTGAGGAAGTGCTTGGTCAAACACAGTAACTCATTCTGTAGAGCTGTTTGAGATACACGACACTTAAAAATGGCCTAAAAATGCCAGTACAAAGCAAACCATGTTATAAAGGCTGCATTGCCAGCTATAAGAAAACTGAGTTATTGGTCAGTATAAAAGGAATGAAAGCAACAGCCAAAATTATGGTTTATATTTTTCCTCCTCAGGACAGGCCAATATATTTCCTAGACAAACCTGCTGAGATTCTGCAGGCAGTGGAGCAAGGCTGAGAGAATGGGTATTTTAAAGTCTGTGCAAACTTACACCATGTGCTTCATCAGTTTTGGCCCTGTTCATTAGCCTAACGAGGGGAACTTCCAGACAAAAGATGCCTTGTTATCTTTATTAATCAAACACATGAAGAAAGGAGGAGGAACAGGAGATTGCCCCAGTTTATGTGGAGAGTAGGTGATTGAATATTACAGTGTCTGCATTTCAGTGGAATTAATGTTACTCAGTATCAGAGTTTTATGTGCTTTAATTTAAACACTGTGGATAAACCCTCTTCAGTCTACAAAGCATTTTTCTTCAAGGCTTTTCTGTGTTGTTTTATTTTTTTCCTAACATCAATAGCAGTTCTGTGTATGCAGCAAGAGCAAAACTTCTACCGTTAAAATCCTGTTTGCTCTTTATTCAGAAAAATATTGGTCTTTATATGGATATACTGTATTTGTGCATACAAATTGATTTAAACACGTTCCTCACACATACATCCTGGGCAGAAGTGTCTTACGTCGTACTCAGTGGAGGAAGCACTAGGAAAATACTCAGTGCAGTTCCTTGAAAAGGAAGAATGTTGGTTAGCTTAGGGTTGTGTTTTATATCTATCTATTTATGGGTACAAAACATAGAATTCAGGTCATGTAAGAAACAGTTTAATTCCTAGGGTTTCTCTGAAACTTTTGCTAAAGCTGTCTTGTTCTGTCCATTTCAAGCTTTTCGTGTAAAAAAAAAACCCCAAAATTTATTTTCTATGATGTTGAAATAAAAAGCAAACCAAGATAGAGTATCTGTTGTTATGTGCTATATAACATTTCATTTTAGATTTAAAGAGCTGATACAGATTTTATTTTGAAAGATTCAGCATTCTTCTTGGAACAGCTTATGGAATGTTCACCTCATACAAAAACATATATATATATAACCTTCAGATTCACTGAGGGCTCCCTTATACCTAGGTAATATTTTTTGTTATGACTGCAACCACTGTATGTTGGGAGAGTTGCACTAAATATCACTGTATGTAGGGGAAATTCTGAATACCTCTTTGGGTTTTGTAAATATTTTGACAGAATTTATTAGGGAAGTGGGGGAATTATTGCAAAGCAACCCGATTGTAAAATATTCGGAAATAAGAGGAAGGTGTAAAAATTGTAGCATCATTTTCTTGATTTAACGAGCTACCTCTCATTTTACAGTCACTTCAGTGCAGTTGTGTGGTTTTGCACGTGGAAACGTGGGTGTGTGCACGCATGTGTAGGTCAAGTTGAGGCAGTGTTCCCCACTGCTCATCACCAGGCAAACCAGTTCCCCGTATGACACCGGAGAATGGGAATCATACTGGAAATACTTTTTGGCAGCTTTTTAGAACTGTTGTATAAAACACGTCAGAAATGCTTCACTGTGATCTCTGCCATGTTGTGTAGATAAAGGCACTGATAAGGGAGCCTGTGCCATTGCCTTGCTTTTTTCAGTCAGCACCAGTACTGTTTGGAAACCAGTCAGCTTTGGTCCTTTTACTCAGATTTTATCTACGATATGGTACAACGTCTAACAGAGGGGTTTTGTTCTTAAATGTGAACTTTACCCATTGTCAATGTCATGAAGTCCTCTACTCCATGTCAGGAAGAATACATTTTTGAGCATTGTACTGAAGAGAAAGTTTTCAGTGAAGAAAACTCAACTTTCAGTGAAGAGTTTTCGCTTCTTGTGTTTAGTTTTGGCCACCAGACTGGTATTTTGCAGCTTGGTACACATTGGAAAGGTGTCTCCATTGATCAGCTACTTAATTACCATTGATTCTCAGTGTGAGGACATAATCTCATGGCACAGCCAGAGTAACAATTGTTAACATTTGACTAATCAATTAACTATTTCAGTATTCATGAAGGCAACAGATAAGACTGATTCTCATTTGAAAGTTAGCACTGCAGAAGAAATACCGTTTAATAGTAAACATTTCATTTTCTTGAACTGAAATATATGAGACATTTTGATTTTCTATATCCTGCATATAAATGTATCAAATGCTCAAATCCTCCCAGGGAGCTTGTGGCTCAGAGGAAATGTTAAACAGCAGCGTGCACTTACTGTGGTCTTTCCATGTGCGTATAATCTTTGTTCACCCTTGTTGTCAAATCTTGCATCAGTTCAGCATTTCTGATGAAATAAACTTGTAAAAAATACCAGAGTGACAGAAATGGATATTTAGTCTATATGCTAAATGCATGACCGTGGGCAGCCATGAACAAGAACATCCACATACCTCTTCTGGTGGCATGGTGGCCCTGGAGGAACTCTGCAAAGGTCTAGACCATAAGTCAGCTCCTTGGCCAACTGCTCCTTGACAGATGTTTAGGGCAGATGACAGATGCTGTTCAGGAAGAGTGTTTCTGCAGCTTTGCCTGGCTCTGCAGAGAGCTTTTCTGGACCGTCTGTATTTCACACGTCTCTTTCTGCACCGTGGAACGGGTGAAGAGCCATGGCTGAGGTCTGGCTCAGTCATCCTACTGGGTGGCCTGGTGCCACTTTACTGGTGTGAGCTACGCAGTTGCACAGCACTGGCTTCGATTCGAGAGCTCGTGTTGGTGGGCACTAATGGGGGCAAAAGCCTCTTCCTCCCCTCTCAGTTCACAAGAAAACTTCCCTGTCATCCGTTAGCCTTTTGGGACTGCTGACCTAGAGCTGGGTATGTCTCCAGTTTGTTACCAGGTTCTTTGTGCATTTTGTTTCTCTTATTAACAAGTTCTGCAACCGTGCATTGTGCTAACACTACTACCCTTCAATAATATTACCCACCTTGAAAGAGTTGCTGGGAAATAGGATTTCAGTGAATTACTGAAAAATATTTTTCTGTTTAACATAACAATACCTGTACTTTGTAGTATGGTGTAGATAGTGGGGAATTATCAGCACAGACAATTTTATCAGTGCATACAGCTTGTTTTCCTGAGTATGTTTTAAGAAGCTTTGCATTTCTGAAGTTAAAACTTTAATCATTGTTTAGATTGCCTTGTATCCCCCAGAGTTACCTTCCTTTTAACCTGTTCATGATTTGAAAGACAGGGATTTTTCAAACAAAGACCCCAAGCAACCAACAAAACTTCTATAGAGGAACTGAAGTCAGATTATTTTATATTTTTTTTAGTAGAATAAAATGTATTTTGTTGTTTTCAGTGGGTAACAGTTCTTTAGTTTCCCTGGTAAATGCTGCACATCATTTGTTCAATTTAGTACTTTGGGATGTTAAAGTTTATGATCGCACAAACATCTTGTCGAGCAGCCCCTGTGTGACTGAGGTCACTAAAATCAAGGGTCTGAATCTCCTTCATGGGTTCATAAATTGAGGGAATTTGGTTAAAGTCAGAGGAATTAAAGTTGCATGAGATGACAGTGAAGCCCAGGGATGTTACTTGTAATCATTAACCTGAATATAGGCTGCAGAACTGGATCCATCTGTGTGCAAAGAGCCATATGCTGAGAGTAGTACTCAGAGAGCTCATAGAAGTGATGGATGGGTTCCTCAAACTTGGACATGTATTAACTGGTATGTACTGAGATGTCAGTGGACGTAGCAGAATACAAGCAGGAATGGGAGACGTTGCCAGCTGCTCCAGAGCTGTGCTATATTTGGCCCAGTAGATTTTGTAATATGTTCTTTTCTGAGTCATTAAGTAATAACGACAAATTGAAGCTTTTCTGTAAGGTGAAAGACACAATGAAGAAACCAGCTACAGAAAAACATCAGCACCAAAAATAGAGGTTGTGGTTGGTGGGGTTTTTTTCTCCAAGAAAAGTAAACTTGATCCTGAACCACATTATGTTCTAATTCAAAGATCAGACTCCCAAGGATGTTGTAAAAATGTTCGTTATTTTATCTTTGTTCTCCCTGTAGTGACTTTATCAAGGAAGCTTTTTTAACAAAACCATTTGAGGCCTCCATTTTACATTTTCTTTTCTGAAACTTTATGGATGAAAGTACTTCTTAAGCACGATCCTGGACATTTATTACTTTTTAACTGATTAGCCAAAATGACTGGAATATTTCTATCAGGTCAGCTGTCTGAAAAATGGCTCCGATGAATTTCTACAGTAGGATTGCAAGTTGCTGTAACACACTAGAGAAAAAGCTGGTTTGAATTTGCTTTAGACCGTAACCTGTCAGCAGTTCCTGAACTGGGCAAGAAAGAAGTGTCATCTGCCAGATATTTGTGTTCTTCATTCAAAGTATTGCTGCGAGCACTTACATTTATTTTTCCCCATGCAGTCAAGCTGCGATTCCTTTTTTCAATGACACTTTTATCTGTTTGTTTTGGAATGCTCAGACTAGAAGTGACTAGTTCTCCAAAATTCTCATTTTAAAATAATGTCTGTGTCAGTGTAGCTGCAGATGTGCAATGCTTCTCTTCTTCAGATTATGAATCTGAACCTCCACTAATGCTTTCTAAACACTCCTTCTGTTGTCCAGCTGCACAATTTGTGAAAACTGTGAAGTAGAAAAAGGGTGTTATTTAGAGTGATTCTTCCTCTGTAAATAGAAATGAGAGTGCAGCAGAAGAGAACACAAGAGTGGTCCCTTTTACTTCGCCTTTAATGAGAGTGCACTTTGGGGAGCAGGACATGGAGATGGATGCAAAAATGCTGCAAATCGCTCCAGTCAGGGCTGTTCAGGTCTCATTCCCTGGGATGTGACAGGGGTTCTATCGCTGGCTTCTTCAGTAGACCACATCACCTCTGTGATGCTGGCAAACCCAGGACTGGGGAGCACGTCCCACGATTGCAGCAGGACAGCTTGGTCAACACCCACAGCTTCCTTACTCTCCCAGTGGAAGCTGGGCCATGTAGACCCCCTCCCCATCTCTCTAGGAGATGGACTTTACATTCTTCAGTCTGCTTTTATGAT
>WTSP01004921.1:96473-118344 GCA_025331215.1 Actenoides lindsayi | reverse complement strand
CTCCTGCAAATATATATATATATATATATTTTTTTTTTTTTTTGTAATTTTTTTTTTTCTGGTTGAACTTCTGTAATTCAGAGCTGAAACTGCAGGCCTAAAAGAATAAAATTTGGCAGCGACCTCTGCTTCATGTTGCTCTTACAGCTTTTGCCTTGTACTTCAGAGCTGACAGGCTTTTTTTGCAGAGGTTTTCAAACCGCAGCAGTGTCTGAATGGAGGGCAGGCCATGCTCTACATGGGTAGGTTGATGACATACTGGTTAGTCTCCATTTGCAGGGAAGAAGCAGTGAGCTTCTAAGTATTTACTTAAGGAAATTGTCTATATTGTTTGGGGTTTTTCTCCAAAAGGGAATGTTCTTCTTTGTGGTCCAGATCCCTTCCAACGTGACAACGGCAATAGCAGTGTCACTGAAGGCAGGAAAGGAGGTGGGATAAGGAGTCCTCTGAAAGTTTTGATGGGAATTTATGTGGTCCTGCTGCTCATCTGGATGCTCTGACCTGCCCTTTGTCCGTGGCGTTAGCAGAGTTCAAAGCTGCCAAAGTGGAGCACTGAGTAGGACGTAGTAGCCGGGAACCCACGGAACTGCCAAATGTGCGGCTGCCACCCTTGCCAAGTGTGTGTGATTGGCATAAGCCTCTTATATTTTCAAATAAATCTGTTAATTATTGACAGTTCTGGCAGTGTTGATGGCTGCAGTCCATCTTTTTTGATGAGCCTTATGTAAAAATAATGGATTTTTGCTTTCTGTAGCTTAAGACTCTACTGTGGTATTTTTAGTACATTCCACTCACTTTTTCTTTTTTTCTTCTTCTTTTTTTTTTTTTTTTTTTTAATAATCCCTTTGAAATTTGCACTGAAATAATTAAATCTGTTTTATTTTCCCAACATGCTACTTAAATATTTCCTTAAGGTATAAAGAATTGTTTGCAAATGCTGCACTGTGAGCAACCGAGTCATAGAAAACAGGGAAAAAAAATGGAAAACTCTTCCCACTTGGAAGAGGGAACGTTTATTGACAGAATTTATGTAGGCTCAGGAAGCAAAGGAAGAAGTCAAATAGAGTCACAAACCAAAGCAGCGTTGTGTAAACTCTAGGGCTCACTCACACAGGTGTCTTAGATCCCAGCATGAGTTTGCTGAAGGCGAGAGGAGGAAGGAATTACAGGAACAGGGGCTGGAATCTCGTACAGCATCCAGTACATGCATTTTGGGAAGTGTGTATTTTGGTACAAAGAGTGCTTTTAAAATTTAAAGCCGCTATGAAAACTAATTAAAATAAGATCTTTTTATTCCCGTTGTAAATTTTGTCGTAGTGCTGCAGTGGGTGTTCTGCTGTTGATTGTTTGTAAGGTACTCATTATCCCATTTTAAATATATTAGTGCACATTTAAACCGCAGCGCATACTTGAAAATAGAAATCTATTGGAAGTCAAACATGCTTCACTTTTAACTGGCTTTGCAGTTTAGTTACAGACATTTTATTAGGAGTCTGAACTAAATGCAAACCTCTTTCTGCACATCCAGTTAGATTATTCCTGAAGGACTCTCAGCTAAGAAGTGGAAGTAGAGTCAGGTCAGCTGTAGGAACTGGGTGATGTAAAGTCCATCCTCTTAGTGAACAAGTTCCAGATGGAGCTTGTGGAACAGCCGTTAAGTCTCAAACTGGAGATGCAATAGCCACCATAATAGAAGGTTTTTAAATGATCTGGATAATAAATCTGAAAAATGGGCATTCATACTCAAGGGATACTAAGGTTTCTTCTTGAGTTCTCTTGGTCAGTTGCTCAGTCTCTCAGCAGAATGCTTTACCTCAGCTGTATCTTTCAAGGGTGAAACTCATTGATCTGCTTTTATGCTTTCTTTACAAAGTGAGAATTTTCTCATTATTCCGTCTGAAAAATAGACCTACGAGAATGAAGTTTCATGGACCCAGCAAGATTCCTCAGTGTCCAGTGCTAGCAATAAATCTCACCCAAGCACAGACTCACCCCATGGACTATCTGATTAAACACTACAGTCTTCATTCTTCTCAGCAGTGGCCGCCTGTCACCTCCTTTCTCTGAATACCTCTATAGCTAGGGATGAGTTGTGCCAGATGAAGCATGAAGGCAGAAAACAGCCAACTGAATGACACAAGGCACATTTGGATGTCAACTATCAGCAGCACAAGAAACTCTTTTATGAGTCTGTTACATCTTTGATGTAACCCAGAGATCTTTTACTTTTTACAAGAGTAGTCACAGCATAGTCAGTGACAATATATCTTAAACAGATTCATAACCCCAAACCAGAGCCCTGCAACCATCTGAGCTGACGTGTGTTCATGGATGCAATGCAATAACTTCTAATTATCAAATGAGGCAATCTCAGAAACTAGGGGTTTGTGCAGTTCAGAGAAAGCCACATGTGAGTAACAACCCTCAATAAGCAAAAACCATCTACTAACCGTGATGTTTTGCCCCAGACCACAGACCCTAGCAAAGCATATCATGAGGGGCTTTAGCCCTTCTTCGTGTTTTGCTCAGTGTCAGAGGTGGAAGCTCTGGAAGCTTGCGGCAGTGATCATGCTTGCCCTGGGAGGGAGACTCAGATCCCACCTCTATGTTCATAGCGTTACTGCCTAAGGCCCCACATCTCTTGTAAGTAAGGGGGGAATCCAGGAACACCTTCTGGGCAAGCAAAGATAGCACAAATTACTCAAAGGGATATTTTAACATGCCAAAACCTAATAGTCTTCTCATCTCCAGTACTATAGGCTGCATCTGGGATCATATTTTTATGGCAAAATGTGACATTTTAGAACTCTAACATGGAACTAGTTCTGGAAAGGCACTAGCGATACAAACTGGGGGCTTCTTCATATTCATGTTAAAGAGTTGATAATCATCCTACTTACAGAGCTTTCAGCTCAGAAACAACTGAGAGCAATGTATTATTTATTGGCTGTCTACCGCATATGGTTGGTGTAGGCGACAAACTGGCTCTACTACATCCTTTCAGACAGATCTAAAATCATGAATCTTTCACAGCTGTAAGAGTTATAATTCTACTGCACCAGGATTTTCTGATTCTTTACCCTTTAGCAGTGAAGGAAATAAAATGCAATGGTCTGGTATATCAAATAACATATAGTTAAGATGACCTGCAAGAATCTCTTACCTTTTGGATCAGTTATCCTTCTTAAGAGGGTATTATTCATATTATTAAAAGGACAACATCAGAATTTGCTGGGTTTAAGTTACCTTAAAGAAACAGAAACCGATTTGAAAAGAAGCCAGATAAAGGCAGACGTGGATGGAAAGATCATTTTAAAGAACCTGAAGAGTTCTTGATTACTGGGAAATGGATCACAAGCTGGGGAGCTTCCTCACCTCGTCTACAAAGGTAAATGCCTTGAAGTTCTGAGATCCAAACATCTAACTGGAGGCACTGGTGATATGGAGTACTCAAAACTTGCTAAAATGAACCCCAGGGTGCACAGTGGAGTGTGGAAATCAGTGTCTCATGGTTTTTGCAGATGCACAAAGATCCTTCCTATGCTTGGACATAATGTTTACTTAGGATTAGTGAACTTTCACACTCAGGTCTTTATAATATTCCACATACTTCCAGATTTCTCCCTTTACTTGTCCATGAGTTCAAACAGAATCCGTATCACTTCTATTGAGAGCAGATCTTAAGCAGGCTTTAAGGCACTCGAGGCCTTTAAAAAAAAAAAAAGACAGGTAGAAACAAATACAGCAGAGAAACATCAGTGCTGTAGTATAGTTTGCACGTAGTGAAAGTCTGAGTACAGGCATATGAAACTTGCTTAAAACACCTTTGTTTCTGTGTATCCACATCAGAGAGTTACCTGGGTTGAGCCCAGGCCCTGGGGACAGCAGTTGTTCAAGTTACACACAACACAAGTTCTGGCACAAATGGGCTTCCAGAGATGGCTCCACTAGGCCCAGACTGCTAGAAAGCTGATCATTCTTCCTGTGCTCCCTTGGGCTTGTAGTCATCTCCTCCTGGATGTCCCCTCTAGACCTGGGTGGGTAGGAAACCCCCAGCAACAACAGAACTCCCATGTTTCTTGTTTGGGCAGTTTTTTTATCAACGCTGCTCTAATTTCTGCAGGCCCGGTGATCAGTGCTGAGGTTTCAGTCTGTTTTTGAAACCTGGCTTTTAAGATCAGGTTGTCTCGTTGCCCGATGGATGCTCTGTTCCAGCCAGACTCAGCCTGTCTCAAACACAGTGAAATTTCAAAATTACTACACCTTTTGGTGCATGTGAGTTTGAGAAGAGGTTGGTTTGTAGTCCTGCAACCATTAACGGAGGGTGCCTGGGAATCCACAGGGAGCTGAGCTGCAAGAACTCCTGCTTCAGAAGTTCACAATTGCCGTGACTTAATTTTGGGGGTTTATACCGTGTTCTTTTATAGTAAATTGTTGACATTTAGCAGAGTGATGACATTTCCTTTCTCGTAGTCACATATTCAGGAGAGTGTATTTATACAAGCACAAGCAAAATACCGCGTCTTGAATAGGTCGTGTGTACTAATATTTTTGACTCTCAAGCCACCAAGTTTAACGGCTCAGTCAGTGCATAATCATGAACTTTTACAATTTACAGGGGGGTGAAAATGGAGCAAGTGGTCCAGTCTTCTGTCTTTTGCTGCTTTTTTTTTTTTTTTTTTTTTTTTTGACACTAAGGACTTTTCTTTGCTGATGAAGTCAGGATCTGATATCGCAGTCACGTGGGTTTCGACTACAGGTTACCTAGGAACAGTAGAGCAATTCTAAACATAAGAAAGATGAACTTCGACCTTCTTTGTAGCAGATGGAACATTTTGTGAGCAACTGGTCATGTGTAAATGTTAACTTGTTTGCCTTTCGTAGTAACCAGCAAATGAACAACATATGCCTTTATTTTTCATTTTGCAAAGGCTACAGTTCTTTTTTTTTTACTTTTTTTTCTCTCTTTTTTTTTTTTTGAGGGCGGGGGAATGGGGGCATGATTTGAAGACTGTGTTCTTCAGGTGCTGTGCACAAAATACCGTGTTCATTAGAACAGAGTCAGACCTGGGTTGCCTCTGTATCAAATGCACTGCATGTTTAGAAAATTAACATTAACAAACGTTGCTTATATCCGAGGTCGTCAACATTTAATTAAGAGGTGCCTGTACACTTCAGGAGGGGACACCGTTTGCACATATGTAATGAAAGGTTCAGATTTAAATACTGTACAATTAGTTTCCATGAAAAAAAAAGAAATAAATGACTTTTGCAGACCCCTACAATAGACAGCTTAAAGAAATAACTATTCTGTGTTTAAATTGTGCTCCTTAGTATTTTAAACAGATGGCAATGGCTTTCCTCTTGATTATAACTTTGAGGCATGCTTTACTAAATGGAATCAGCGGGGTTCATTAAGGTCCCATTTGATGTATCAGTATTATAAAAATACCATGTTAATTATCCTCAAACGTTGCAAGTTACCTCCATTTTCCTGCAATCAGAAGATGAGAGAAACCCTGTGAAGCAAATTAGTCCTAATTGAAAGAGGACTGATTAATATTTAAATAAGGCATTGTGTGAGGGATTCTGCCATGAGAAAAATAGGCTGAACATCTGAATTAATTGCATAGCAGGTTAAATTAAATTTCATATAATGGGTTGGAAGATGAGTTGGCACAGTGCTTTCGCAGGGAGCACAATGGCTGAAATACCAGTCTTTTCTTTCACTCTTGGCTGGATTCCACTGAGGTCCTTGTAGCCCTTACCTCTTTGTTGTCTTCCTTTCAGCGCAAACAAAGGTACTAACAGAAAATTGCAACCACATTTTAAAAAATGTTAATCCTTTTTTTGGGGGAGGCAGCACCTGTCTACATTTTCTCCATTTCTCTTCCACCTTGGCCGCAAAATTGGGAAACATTAGTATCTTTTTCCTTGCCAGGTTTAATGAGGATTGATGTCATAAAATGCTAATGGCTGGAATATAGTTAGAACTGTGCTATTAGTGGGTTATCACTGTCTGACATTTTCACTGCACAGGAGCATACATGTGGAGCCTGTTTAAAGCGATTGGGTTACTTAAGGGTCCCTGTTAGGGATATTTAATCCAACATAAATTACTTATGCACTTTGTTAGTGTTCAAAGGAAGAGTGTCACGTTGTACATGTTGGCAGTTTTCCAGTCAAGAGCTGTTAATTACTGTACAGCTAGTGAATACATTTTGTGGCGATGGAAGCCAAAGGGGGAGGGGGGGGGTGTTTGGAACTATATCTATATTCCATCAAATGAATAGATGGGAGTGCAGTCGAAAAAGTAGACTGAAGTCATTTTCACCCTTAGGAGTTACAATGCCATTTGTTTTCATTTTGAAAATAAAAACAAATGACAGTATGATTCCCCGAGGGGGAAGTGCTTTAGCTATAAAGAATCCCTGCCAAAAACAAGCTATTATCTATTTGTATGCTGATAAGAAAAAAGCATGTTCTCCAAAGCTCTAATTCATCTACATCTCTGCAGAGTTCAAGGTTCACTAAGATACTCTTTGCTTATCATATTAAATGCACGTGATAACCAGGAAAATGGCTGATAACTATAGTACACATTTCTTTTTGACATGCAGTTTACTATAGTCAAATTACTTTATATTGCCACTTTCATATTAACAAATACTATTCTTGCCAAGGCTTCTGGGGTTTTAGCAGCGGAGCAGCCCAGTAAATAACAAGTGTCTTTCTTTTGATACTATCAGGCAGTTCAACTTTGGGAACTAGCCATGAGAAATAACTTTGAAGAGCTAACTACATTTGTTATACGGAAGCTCATGGATCATGTAACTGCGCTAGGGGAAAAACGCATAGTTCTGTTAGTAAAGTTACTGCATGGTCTACAAATAAAGAGCCTGTTCTACCCTTGATCTCTACAAAATGGAAATAAGGTTTGAATGTGGCCTAAAGTGATATCTTTATTTCATTTTATTATCTAACTGCAGTGCTGCTTATGAAGTTGTCCATATGAAGTTCGTAACGAAGATAACTCCATTTTCTGTCTATATTATTGAAATTGCTGAAGGCACAATATATGCATGATTGTAGTTATGTAAACACTCCATTTCTCAAATGCATCATTTATGAAGCTACAGGGGAAAAATGGAATATCTTGCCTTTGCATAATAATGCATCCTACTAAACATTATTTTTTTTTCGAGCTAAACCCAAAAGTTTACTTTTCAAGTGTTCTGCTAACACCATCATTGCAGTTATTATGCATTTGACTAAAATTCTCTGTTCTCCTTGGACATCATCAGAGTTTTTGGTCTCTGTCTATGCAGTGAGATACCCAATCGATCTTGAGCCTCAGCTTTTCCTGGTGGGTGGAGAGGTCAGTCTAGAGACTGAAATGTGGTTTGGGTTGGAGGAAATGGTCAAAGCTACGTGTTGTTTTTCATATGGGGATTCTAAACAGCTTCTTTGTGTTCGCGTTGCATGCAGGCTGTTGTCATCATAAATCCTAGGTATGTATAAATAAGAACACATGCGCTACATATGCAGCTAGTTCACCTCATCAATGCTTCTCATTCGTGCCTTTTGCTTTTCCTCAACTCTTTTGATAATTTACAACACCAGCTTTTTGTAGTTGGCCTTCATATACACTGTAGACCTTCAAACCCAGGATGTTCTTCAGTGTTTGTGCCACACCTGGAATAACTGCACCGTTTTGCCTTACTACTAGGGGTTACAAGAGTTACAATGCTAGAGAATGTGTTTTGTACCATACTGATACCTGCAGTCACACGGTGATTCAAGGAACTAGATTTTCCATTCAGAATCCCTGAATTGCCACCCGGCCGCTTGGCATCTTTAGCATCTGAAAACACCCACTCGGGGAGCTGCTCAATTCTTGTCCTGCTTGCAGCTGGAAGAGCAGCTATGTCACTGAAACCCTCAGATTCATCCGAATTAAGGCTGCTCGGGGTTTACACACTAGGCATATTTTATCCTTAGTTCCTTTTTAGGCAGAACAAATGTTGTCTTCCTGAGCAAGGCCCAGAGCACAAGACTCCCTCCTGGTGAAGAGCTGTAACCATTAGGGAAGGGAACATAAACTTTTGCATTTAACGATGATAATTCTGGGTGTCATATCCAATTCCTTTTTGTACATCATGGCTTCTGCTTTGGAAAGCTCTACTGTAGGGCATGACACCAAAAGTTGGTACAACCAGACCCTTACCTCAGATGTAATCAGAAGGAAAAGTTGGGTGCCTGTCCGTGAGCGAGACTTTTGAACTGCAGAGAGAACTTCAAGAGAGGTTAATTTTGATTTAATCTCTGAAAATGTTGGGTTTTATGAATTCCGTTCTTGAATTCCTGAATTTCATGTTTCGTGGGTCTAAATAGGCTAACTCAGGTTTGGGGTTTCACTCTGGGACCTGTATACTCATCTTTTTCAATACTCAGTTACATGGATGTGTTCAAACGTCGTGTAGATGTGGTGCTGAGGGACATGGTTTAGCTGTGGACTTGGCAGAATTGGGTTGATGGTTGGACTTGATGATCTTAAAGGTCTTTTCCCACCAAAACAATTCTATGATTCTATGATTTTTGAAGCATAAATTCGAGAACATTAAAACCTAGACCAGGTGCACTTAAAAATGAGTAACTAGATGATTTATTGTTATCAAAAGCAGACTTTTTTGTTACATAGTTCTAATTTCCTTATTAAAAAGTCAATCTTTGCAAACAATATGAAATAATCTAATGAAATAAATATGACAATAGTCAATATCTCTACTAATTAAAGAAATCACATGAATATGAATCACTGTTCCAAATCATTGCCACGGATTATTTGTCTGGCTGCGAAAATTGAATGATGTTTTATATTTGTACTGCTAGTTAATTTGATTATCAAAATATTTCCCCAAGCAAAGAATGGGAACATTAGTCTTGTTTCTTTAAAGACAAAATTAATACTCATAGTTATTGGCTCAAAATCAAATACTGATTTTACAGTGTTTATTGATGTTTTCCTCAAATCGATGGTTACATAGAAGCAAATGAGCTGCTTTGGGTTTATAATTCTTCCAAATGATCTTTTAGTCCAGATGAAGATTTTTGGTATAGCAAAATACATCAATTGAATGGTAGCTTTTCATTGAAGCCTGTCTTGCCAACAAAAGTTTTTACTTGTAACCCTGTGCTGAATGATTTTCAGTTTAAGGAAATGTGTTCAGCTGGGATTCGTATTTCAGTTTGGGGGTTCCGGAGCCTCTCTCTTCTGTAGATTTTCATGTGGCTCTCAGCACTCTCTCTGGTGAGGAGGAAGCACCAGAACTGGTGATAGCTAGGTTGCATTTGGACCCTGGACATGAATGAGCTGTTTGAAACTTAGGCAAGACCCAGTGAAACCTGAAAGAATGAAGGGTCTTGAAGGTTTCTTTCCCTAGTCTACGCTCTGTGCAACAGGTACAGAAATTGGGCAGAACCTGCAACATCCAGGAAAGCCTTCTCCTGTTCAGGCTCTTGCAGTTCTTACAGAATATGACCACAAAAACTAACTCCTGGAGTTCAAACGACAAGGCAGGAGGTTTTTAATCATTACTTCTGTGTAACTGGCTAGTATAAGCTCACATCTCCTGTCAAATACAGATGGTCATTGATGACTCTGTGCTAATCAAGAAATAAGGAACAGCAGCTTAGTCGTGGTGTTTCTATTTACAAAAATTGTGCTTGGCTTAATCCAGGAAAAAAGTGAAATGGTAAAATGTGTCAAGCAGAGGGACTGCTGGCTGTTGAGTTCTTCTTGGAGCTACCCATGAATTACCAGATGGGTTATTCTCCTTTATGAAAATCAAGAACTTCTGGGTGTGTTCAAGGCTGAAGCACTAGACAGCTGGACAATAAGGTATTAACAGAAAAGAGACACCTAAAATCTCCCACTGTTAGGCATGAACTGAGAAGGCATTTTCACATCTGGGTCTCTGTTCTGAAATCTGTGCAAGTACCATTTTAGACACTTGTGGCCTCAGGTTCCAGCTTTCAGACCAGTTTTCCTCAGATTTTTTTTAAGCTGCAGAGTGGACACCTAGCATGAGAAGTCTTAGTGGAAAGAGCATGTGGTATCAAAGATGACAGTGAGGACCTTGTGTGTGTTTCAGTATCTGGAAATCCATAAGTCATCACGTCTCAAAAGGCATCTTTAAAAAGAAGTGGAACTTCTACCAGGAGCATGTGGATTGGATTTGTGTAGAACGCCTTTTTAATTACCCCCAAATTTAGAATGGTGTTTCAAGTCTAAATAAAGCTAAAACTCAAAGCAGAAGCTTTCTACTAGACTTAAATGAACTGCATAATTCTTGACATATATTTCCTGTCAGTAAAACAAACCCATGGGGTGTTGACGTAAGTTTAAACCAGGGTTACATAGTATAGTCCTTAACCATGATCAAGCCATTTATCCTCAAAATCTCATCTCTCACTATCTTTTTTCTTTTTTTTTATTCCCCACAATTGACAATTACATCATTAAGATATTATCTAGAGTTGATTTAAGGATAACATGTCATTTGGACAATGCAATGTAAATATCTCATATTTCAAGAACACATATGGGAATTTTTTATTGCCAAGCATGCTTGAATCTCCTGATGCCATTCTGATTTTTTTCATGGATGACAACACATCAGATTATAAAAAAAAAACCTTTTGATATCTGCATTTTTAATCCCAGAAAACATGAAATCAGCTAAATATATATGTTATACCAGTCTTAAAGAGTATTTACACTGTTGTGATTAGTGTATTTTAGAGGTGTTACTATGCAGTTTAAAATAAATTAACAATCTGCTCAAAATCTTTTGGTATGTACATCAGATGTTCCAATCTGTCATTCATATTGTATCTATACATATATATACACACATTTATTTACATATAGGCTTACATACCTTCAGCAACTTTTTCCTTTCAGAATTTGAGCTATAATTTACAAAACAATATTTCTACGTGGTTTTTTTTATTCCATAGTATCTTTTTATAGCAATTTAATACTAGCACTTTCTTTTCAAACTTCAGCTTCGAAGGCACTTCTACCAAATGTGTGAATCTCTCTATCTGCAGGATGTCCATGTTTGTTTCTGAGGAGCTCCAAATTGGTAGCAATCAACTTGAAAGTGTGTAGTAGCTGTCAAATCTCAGAGCAGGCTGCGGATGAGAGCCATACGCACTGGGAGCCAAAGTACTACAAAATAATTGGCTGGTTTCCTCTTCCACGTTTGGTGGCTAGGAACCCGAGCCTCAAAAATGGTGCCTCAACTGGGAGAATCTGTAAACACTTCCAAAATCCCAGACCTGCCTGTGTACCAGGGCTGGTTCTGACTCCATCTCAGAGGAAGAGTGGGGAGCTCAGCCTTCACGCTGCGGTCACACAGGATGGAGTCAGGGCACACTCTGGCCAAGTCTCTGGTGTGAAGAGTTAGGTAATCAAGACCACAGTTGAGGCTGGGGTGAACATCTGGGTGTCAGTTGTTGATTCTTGGCCTGACCTAACTTGCCCTAAAAACACAGTGAGGTCCACGAGGTCTGTAGGATGAAGATTCAGCCCCTGACTCTGCCACACAACCCCTGGGGTTTTCTCCATCCTAGTTCAGCAAGTGAGGAAGGGAAAGAGTAGGTGCAGGGAGCACCGAGCTGCCCTGGAGAAGACCCATGGGTGCTCAGCCAGCAGAAGTGGTGGCTGCAGGCACATGGCTGGATGCTGTCTGAATAAAGAGAAACTGAGCTGGAATCTGTCATCTTAGTGAGCTCTGGCTGGGCCGTTTGACACTGGCAGCCCTCCAGCCTAATGCTGGAGTAGCTCTGCTAAAATCAGCAGAGATCTAGGTAGAGGTTCAGGCTTCACCTACACTTTCCATGATGAGTTGCTTGTGTCTTCCTTGCATTTGTTCTTGCAAACACAACGTTAAATGATGCAATGAAACTAGACAGATCATAGACAAGTCAGGAAAACCATAGGAAGATAATGGTCTCTGCACTAACTCTTGCCTGCTTTGTTAGTCTTGGGTGATGGCTTATGAGCTGTGATAGTTTTCTGAGCAGTTTTACTACAAGAAAAGTTATGTGCGAAGAGACATTGTACAGTTTTGCTGCAAAGATACTGCTAATGATGTGTTGGAATATCTCAAGTTTTGACCCGATCCGTTATGAGTCCCAGTCTCTATTAGGACAAAGTCATAATTTATAGCTACTCATTTTGGCTGATGATATTTCTGAGGCTCTCCTATCTCAAGAGGCCTACACTTGGGATGTGCAGGACATGGCCTCACTGAAACTTAGTAAATTGCGTATGGTTAATCACAGAATCACAGAATGCTTTGGGTCAGAAGGGACCTTAAAGATCATCCAGTTCCAATCCCCCTGCCATAGGCAGGGACACCTCCCACTAGACCAGATTGCTCAGAGCCCCATCCACCCTGGATCTGAACACTTCCAGGGAGGGGACACCCACAGCTTCTCCAGGCAACCTGTTCCAGTGTCTCAACACCCTCACCATAAAAAACTTCTTCCTTGCATCTAGTCTAAATCTGCCCTCTTCCAGTTTAAACCATTATCCACCGTCCTATCGCTACCGTCCCTGATAATCGTGTGACAATGACTTCAGGGCACGCTGTTTGAGGTCTATGTCCTACAAAGTGCAGGGCATCCGATGGAAGGTATTAAAATGTAGGAATGGCCAACGACCAAGCAGGTTGTCCTTGCTGGTGTGTCCCAAGGTGGGCCGTGCAGGCTGCAGGCTGAGCAGTGGGGTCTGGAGGGGGAGCGTGGGACGGGAACCAACCATGGGTTTATCCCGCGCTTCTCTGGAGCATCCTTTTCCCTGGCAGATGGTCACCCATCATCAGGTCTGAGCAGAACCCCTCTGCCTAGAGTCAGCTGAGCCTATCATAACATGTAAATATTGGCCTTGTTGTTAGTGACTATCTGGTGACGGGACTGTCTTCCAAGTAGAAACAAACCCCTAATTTTGGATGAAGGGGCAGAGCAGAAATTGTGTTACCCTTATGCAGCACAGAGAAATGTCTAAAACATTCAGCCAAGCATTTTCTTTGTTAAATTGAAGTGCACAGTGTTGACCCTTTGTAAGAACACTGTTATGCATTTTTAATAGGAGGATTGTGAGCAGTTGAGAAGCTGCATAATGAATTTCAAGCGTTTCACTATGTGTTTGTTCTGGTTTGTGCCCTCACAGTCAAAAGAGGGGAATAATAAACCTTGAAAATAATGTTAGGAAGTAGTAAGAAATTTCAGAATGCATCAAGTTGCAAGTGTCTTTAGAGCAAATACATACTATATTCTAATTACAGCACATAATATTAGGATTTAATTTCTGCTAAAGGGCTCTGAATGTCCCAGAGAATTTTATAGTGAAAACTTGTTCCAATCACTAACATAAATCTCAAGACATCTGCAGAGCACATTAAGGTTTGCAATATCACCATAAATAAAGAAAAGTTAATTTTAAGATGTCATGTAGCTAGGTTAAATATAATGTTCATTTCCATTCAGCATTTCCATATCATCTCCAAATAAGTAACTTATGCTATTTTTTTTCTTTGACGTTCCGCAATAAATAGCAGTCACCTCTCCCCCCTGTCTTTCCCCAGCCAAGGTGCAGTATGATTTGGTTACCTCATTCTTCTTTACAGAGAGGGACAGTTTATGCCCCACAGCAGCAAAGTTGGCTGTTTTCCTTCCTTGGAACGCTGCCACGCAGCCAGAGCAGGGTAGAGGAGCCACAGTACCAGTGACAACCTGGCCAGCAGGTCCATAAAGACCAGAGAAGTGGTTTTGGCTCCAGTAGCTCACAGGAAGTATGGTGGTTCCTGGAAGAGGAAGGTATGAGCCTCTAGAACACTAGTCCTTCTCATAATGATCTTAAACCCCCCTCTTTTTTAGTGTAAAGTAACAATTCTTAATACTAGACAACAGTAGTATTATTATTGAAACTTGCAATACATAAAGGGAGGTGAAATTCTTTCCAGAAGCACTTTCTGTATTTGAACCCCAGCCCCAGGTCCAAATGGTTAAAAACACTAAAGCAAGCAGGGCTGGAATTTGATGCTGGCATTTGGCACCTCCTTGAGGAGTTGCAGCTTCACTTACCGTGCGAGAAACAACTGAAAAATATTTCTGGGACGTTTGTTATCTCAGCCTGGTAGAATTAGGAGAAGGCAATGAAGCCCTTTCCTTTGCAAACTTATGTCACAGCGAAAAGTTCTTCATTCCCACTATGGCAAGAATGTGACTTACATCCTTTCCTCCCGGGAAAAGTAAAGGGAATGGCAGCTGTCCTGAAAATATTTCTTGGTCAGCTTTTATGTGTGAGATTGTTAGTGTTTCCTCCCAGTTGGGGGGGGGAAAGAAGGCGATGGATAGCACTGTGGGTGAAAGGGGGGAGATGTACCTCAGAGATTGTGAGGGTTCTGAAGGGCTTTTACAATTGCATTATGCTGTAGAGCATTCTATGTAATTTAACCTTTCCCTCACAAGAGTGTTTACTCTTCCTATCTGTTGGGAAGATATTTCTATTATAATACCGTAGAGGAATCTGAATTCTGTAAGCTGGGAGTTGCTTTCAGTAGGTACCCGCAGCGGGCAGTGAGGTTAGAAACATAACTTACCTTTCTCCCCTTCACTTCAGTAAAACACATTTTAAGGATTTCCTTGTGTGGGTGAAGAAAGCTCGCCGTGGGTTAATGTCAAAGCATTGTTGAGGTTATTTGATTAGAGGAGAATCAAGAAGCTAATTTTAGCACGTACTGGGGGAGACAGGAAAGGGTAAAGAACTAGTTTATTTTTGCGTTGCAGAGCATCTTGTTTTTCCTGGAAGAACGGAAGGATGAGGAAGGTGGCTTCCTGTTCTTTAGACCAAAAGCTCGGTGCATATTTTGCAGCATGTGGCAAGCAGTTTGTACAGAGCTCCTATGTTCTATGCCCCCTCTGTGTTCAGGTTAAAGGGAGGGGCAAGAAGAGGCTGAGGTCTTGGCTCTGTCTTCCAGAGAAGTGGTTGCTGGCTGCACCCAGAACAGTTCCTGTTGCTGGAATCATTGAAACATAAAGTCATGGAATGGTTTGTGTTGGAAAGGACCTTTAAAGATCATCTGGTCCAGCTTTCTTGCCATGGGCAGGAACATTGTTCACTCATCAGGTTGCTCAAAGACCCATCCAGCCTGGGCTTCAACACTGCCAGGGATGGGACTTCCACCACCTCTCTGGGCAGCCTGTTCCTGTGTCTCACCACCCTCACCATAAAAAATATCTGTCTTATATTCAGTCCAAATCTACCCTCTTTCAGTTGGAAACCCTTGCCCCACGTCCTTTCACTACAGGCCCTGGTAAAAAGTCTCTCTCCATCTCATATGTCTCTCTCCATCTCATATGCAAGTCCCCTTTCCATATTGAAAGGCCACAGAAAGATCCCCCAGGAACCTTTTTTTCTCCAGGCTGAACAACCCCGACTCTCTCAGACCATCCCAGGGGCAGAGGGGAGAGAGTGGAGAAGCCACATTCTGCTTCCCAGTCTGCTCCAAGAAAACACAGCAGGGTGGTGCTCCTTGCTTTGGCTTGTGACAAAGTCCCTCTGGGCCATTGAGTTTTGTAGTCGAAGCCAAATAAATTTTAAAGAGCATGCAGAAGAGAAGATTGCCAGAGGATTGCCAGCTTGGCCATGTTCTGCCTGCTGTAGCTGGCCAGATCATCTGATCTGTTGCTTTTGGTGTGATATCTGAACATATTTATGTGTTTTCTCTTCATCTGAATAAATTTTGCAAACTAAATTCATGTGCATTTAAATTTGTGCTGGATATCATACGGGCAACATGCAGAATAGTTAACTGGTGAGATTCTTCTGATTCTCAGGGAGTATTCTTCAAATAGCTTTAACACTGACTTTGCAATGTTATACAGATTATTTTTTTTTAAGTGCCAATTATACATGCACATAAATAAAATAAAAAAAAAACCCCTACAGATATTTGCTTGTCCAGAATGGGAGTTTTGATTTTAATTTTGTCCCACAGATTCTGAAAATTTAGCAGTACAAGAGAAATTTTGACTGGTTTTTGGTCAGTAATCATTTCTGTGTTGTCTTATACTTTTGACAGTCGTTTGTATGCACTGAGTAAAAGGTAGGATGAATGGCCTATTTCTGTCTGCTTTCATTACTCTGCTCTTTCTGTGTGCTCCATCTTATTCTCCATGTATGCCTACTGGGACATTAAAGATTCTGTAATTATTTCAATAAGATCAGGGTTATAGATTTTTTGTTCCACTTAGTTGTTTGCTAATAAACCTGCCTCTGTGCTGAAGGCTAACAAATTTCTTGTTTAATACTCTACTTCTTTTTTTTTTCTTTTTTTACATGATATATTAGAGAACATTTTAAAAGGTCAAGACTGTGCAACTGACTGTTTTCCCTTCCTGTTGTAACAGTCTCAAGGTAGCTCCTTAACTGAAAACTCCAAAGTCATCATCATCCTTCTGAAAACATAAATATTAAAGCTCTTTTGTTTCTTATTTCAGAATTTGAAGGAAATTGGAACAGTTGGAGATACTGCAGTACTTAAAGTCTAGAATGATTTTAGCTCTAGTAGGAAGTGTTTGTGGTCTCACAAATTGGAATATGCTAAATAAGCAACGTAAACTGGATAAACTGGACCGGTGCAATAATATGTTCTTCACGTATGTGTGTAGGGTTTTCTCTAATACCAAGTTCTTTGACATCTGTGGTGTGAACCCACATTTTTAACCATTTCCACTACACTGTTTTTAGCCCTGGGTAGGATGGAGGATGGATTGATGTATCACATCCTGTCCCCTGACACTTCAGACCCCAAGCTGAGACCCAGCTCAGCAGGGCTGTCGTTTGCAAAGCACTTTTCAACGTACTTCTCAACTTAAGTTACCTGGTGCCTAAAATGATACTTCCTCTTACACCCAGAAATGCTCATTTTTCACTAGTGGTGAGAAAATCATTGTCTTTCTCAAGCCTGTGAAATTGTTCTCAGAAGAGACGGCCTTTTCCTGATGTCACTTGTATGGTGAAGAGGGATCCCAAGTATCAAATCCAGCCCTGGGTTAGATCTGTCAGTTGTGCTGGGCTAAACCCTTTGTTTCTCAAGCTCCCTAACTGGACATTTTCAATGGCTTTTTTGCCGGCTCCTGATGACAGCGTGGCAATTACCTCCTGCAAAGATTGTTTGATCTTATGTACCTATGTAGAAGGCGGTTACAATATTGGCCTTGTGTTTTTACTTCGTGTTTAAATGACCATAGGACTTTGGGAACTGGCCTTGTCAAGCCTTTAGGAGATGCATGGTGAGTTTAGCATGCACCATAGGCTTTATAGCGTAAGCTGCTACTACCCCTACTCAACGGCTGAAGCTCTACAGATAAATTGCATCTTTGCACTCTGATCTTTCCTGAGACCAGATAGAGTTCTGGAACTTGACCTCAAAAGGAGTTTTTTCACTGCTTCTTGGGGACAAACTTCATATACCCTTGATCTTCAAATTATTAGGTTTCCAGTGCTAGCAGACTTCAAGAAATGTTAAGTTTCTTTGAGGATTCAAGACTCCACATGCTTCTGTAACTCTTAAGATGTTTCCATCAAAAGCAGTGCAACTCTAGCTAGCACTCATCCAAACAGAGCTGGAGTACTTCTGGGACAGATGAAGAGAAATTGAACATGTTCCAGAAGAAAAGGCAGCAAGAATGAAATATTTAGAATATTAACTTGCAGAGATGAGTTAATGACCACCCTCAGCTTGTAAAAGGGATGGAGATGAAATGCCAGGAGAGGCTACAGAGAAATACTGTGGTAACTCCCTCATTGGAGGGCTTCTTTCAGAATAAGTCTGCTGGTAATCAGTTGGGAACTGCCTACATGTACTTAGCTCTGCATCGGTGAAAGAGGTTGGGGAACATTTGAGACCTGTGTTGCCATTACTTATGAGCAGTTAAAGGAGTGGGGCATTATGAGCGGTCATCTATTTCTCTCTGCTGTGATAACCTAGGTATTTAAATCAGGCACTTGAAATCAGGCTCACTGCTTCCTACCCTATACAGGCTCGTGGGGGAAAGGCAGATGTTACAGCTTTTTCGGGTGACCTGCAGCTAGATAATAGCAGGGCTTTTAGGAGCAGGCTCCCAGGATGCAAACTGCAACTTTTAACACTTAGCTCTCTAACCCTGGGTAAGTTTCTGTCTACCTGACAAAACTCCTCTCATCCTGGATTTGTTACACTCAGCAGTACAGATGAGCTGCTACAGACCATCCTGGATAACAGATTGGCTTTTGTTGGTACCTTTAATAAAGATCTGTGGCTTAGACATAGATTTTTAGTATTATAAGGTGCTGTTCTCATCCGTAGACTGAACTCACCTGCACACAGAGGCTGAGAAATCAATCACACTGAGAAACTTCCATATCAGAACTTCTGGTTTGCTCATATAGTCTTGATTTAAAGGTTCTATTTATGTAAAATTCTTCATGTTCCTATGTAAGTTGCTTTCATGGGATATTATTCTCAGTCAAATGCGTGTGCTTTCTGTTTGGCATGAATTACCTGTTCCAAATGTTAAAGCTTTGCTCTTTCTCTGTTTATTTGTTGATAAAGAACTCCTTGGTAGCAGAGATTTCCTTCCTTGAGCTGTTATCTGCAGTTTGTATTGAAAGCATCTCATGATCTTATTTCCAGTCAACCACTGAAGATGGGATTTCCATAGTCTGATACTCTGCATCATTTCTTCGGCCCCTGGTTGTTTCTTAATGCTTCAGGATGTCACATGAAGTGCAGACACGTCAGAACTGGACATGCTATTCCATTGCTGGTCTTGCTGGTGACTTGTTGCAGAGCTGCAAGCATTCCTTCCTCACAGCAGAGCATTCCCCTGCCCTTGCTCAGGTGGTTCTTGCCAACGTTGCTCTGGCAGTTGGCGTGGAGGTGACTTCACATCGGGCTTGTTTTCCCTCCTGCCATCGTCGTTCATTTCTGACAGCGACGGGTACAAAACCCTCTTCAAATGCAGTTCCAATGAGTTCACTTCCCAGATGGTTTTCGAGAGCTCATCTGCCCCGTGTGCTATTTTACGACCTCAGCAGCTCTTTACATTTCCTCCAAATTTTCCTGGGTGAGGGATGAAAATACTGCATAGCATTGGGTTGAGAACATCATGCCTCGAAGCACTTCTCTGAGTGCTGTTTTGCCATTTGCAGGGTTTTTTTAGGGATCTGTCAGTTAGTAGGGCTTTGCTGTGTATGGTGGGTTACGCTGAGTGTGTACTATTTAAAACCAGGTGGACTGAAATCCATAGGATAAGAGCAATACAACTGCATTATGTCAGTTCAGTCTTTGGCAGTCAGGCTTGTGATGTCAGGAAAAAAATTATTTTGGGGGAAGAACCTTCTTCTATAAACTCAAATTCAATGTCATTAGTTCACCTGCCCTTCTAGTATTTACTGTTGCATCATTTAACAGGTTTTGATGATATCAGATTCTAGCTAAGGTGAGGCTTGTCTGATATTACCATACTTCTGCTTCTGAAATATAGATATACTATGGGTTTTTTTGTCCTCAGTCCACTGGAACTTCTCCACTGTTTCAAAAATTAGTTACAAAAATAAGTCTGGCAAGGGCTCCAAGATCTCCTGAGACAATCCTTTCTTTACCCTTGGGTATAAGCTCTGTGATCCAGTAAATGTAATGTATTTTACTTCACTTTAGCTGTTTGGTAATCGACATAGTTGCAAAGGAAATCACCAATATTTGGTTGTTATAACAAAGAATGATTTTATAATTCTCTGAAATATGTATTAGATTCCCTTGTCTTCTGTTTCACAATGGAGAATCTCATTATCAAGTTGTGGGACCAGAGCTGTGCCATTGCCCAGATTTCATTGGTTCGTGACTCTATTTGACCATCCCAGAAATGATTTTTTTTCTTCAGACTGCTGGCTTCCATAATCACTGCTCTGCATTTCCAAACTGCTGATTTGCAGTCACTTCTATAAGCTTCCACATTTTCACTTTTGCCATATATGAGAGAAAAAAACTGCTTCAACTACTATTCCTCTCAACTAGGATGGGTTTTCAAATTAAAAACAAACAAAAAAAAACCCCACCTTTTTTCATGGCTGCAGGATTGTGTGGGGTTTTATTGTCTGATTTCCATTTTGCATTAAAATATCTACTTTGCTCAGCTTTGTTTGTGAGTGTCTTTAAGATTATTTGGGAGCACTGGCTTTTTACAGAGAAAAAAAATACTCGTCATACTTCTTACACATTGTAACTGAAGTTCACTTGTGAATGTTCTAATAGGCAATGATCAAGTTCTTTTCATCTATCACACTGAGACCTAGTACAGAATGATTTTAAGTAGCTTGGCTTACTTTTTATCTTTGGAATAGATCTGCAATTTTTAGACATTTCCAGAAGTCTACCAGCTCCTGTCTTCAGAAACCTCTGTGATTTTCTACATATTTACACGGACTTCTAAGTTATTTTTAGAAGCCTCCTCCTATTTCCTCCTCTGTTTTAGTAGCTCTAAAAGACCTGAGATGGTTGTCAATCAGATACAACTATCCTGAATTAGCCTGTAAGTCTTGGGTGTGTAAATGATACCTTTCATGTGGAGTGCCAAGTCTTGCTCCTCCTGCCTGTCTTTGCTATTTAGCTTTTCCTGATAGGTTTCAGTCATGTGAATTGTCATGCCAGGTTTCAGTCCTACCAAATCATGTCACATTTTCTTTCACCAACACCTAACTGTAGGGGTTTATTTCTCTTTGCTGCTGGCAAAATCATGTATAGCTCTCCTTAGTTTTGTTTGTTTGTTTACAAGGATTTTACTTCAGGTCTACACTTAGTGGCTCTTTATTAAGTAGTCCTTTAGCGTTGCTTTTAGATGCCAAGTTAAAGCTCTTCAGCCTCTTGTTTTGAGGTGCAAGGAGAATTACTTAGAAAAATCAGAACTGTAGGAGCTCAATCATGAGAACAAAACAGTATTTTACTGGGTTTTTTTTTTGGTTTGCCTTGTGGTTGTTATGTAATGAAGAATATATACAGGCTCTCTTTCTCTTCTCTTTGCTTGAAACAGATCAAGGTAAACAGTTGAAGCAGAAGGAAACCAACTGTTTTTCCATTCACCTTATTATTGAGCTGTGGTTAAAAGAACTTCCTTTTTGGTACTATCAAAAGATCTCAACTAAAACTTCAGTTGAACGTGGAGAAGAAATAGACTCTTTCAGGGATGGGAAAATACACAGAGGCACTTGCCTTTGCCTAATGAAGGCTAAAAAATACCAGGTTAATTGTGATTTGATCATTTTTCTGTACTACACTTGGTAGTATGCCTGGCAGAAAATAGAAACGTTTATTTTTGTTCCTTAGCTCGTGATTTAATAGTGAAATTTTTATCTTACAAAATACTTTACATCGTTGGCTATCACAGTCGGCAATTTTAGCAATAGTGGCGTAAAATAGAACTGCTACAGGAACTGAAAACACGGAGTATTTTAGAAACGTGAAGTGTGAAGCCCTGCCCTGTTGTAGTTGAGAGCAAAACTTCTGCTGACTTCAGAGAGGCCAGCATTTCACACAGAGATTGTAACCAAAGAAGAAAGCACAGCCAGCAGAGTAGTCCTGGGTGATTGTTACACAAGGCATGAAATTAAAGGATGCATGAATTTAACCACCCGAGAAGTGGAATAATCAACCAGGGGTGGGGGGGTGGGGGGGTTGAGTTCAGTTATAAAATGGATATTTGCCTCCACGACACGCGCGGGAAAGGAAAAATCAATTGATGACAAATGAGGAGGAGG
>WTSP01004921.1:32679-91047 GCA_025331215.1 Actenoides lindsayi | reverse complement strand
GGCCCAGCAGCGCAGTGTCCAGGTGGGTTTGGAATCTCTCCAGAGAAGGAGACTCCACAGCCTCTCTGGGCAGCCTGTTCATTTCTTTACAGATGGTTTCAGCAAAATGCAGGCTTAGTAAAGAGCAGGAGTCTCTCACTGCGTTAAAGGCTTCTGCCAGTTGACTAAGGAAGGTCATCGCCCACGGAGACCGGGCAGCCTGGAACAGGACTCCAGTCTGGGGTGCGTGGTGACCCATTTGCAAACAACTCAGCTACAGGGAAGCCAGGGGTGGGTTAACTGGGCTGGATTGGGCAAAGCTGAGATCTTCTCTCGCACAGTCAAGGCAAATTGCAGATTTCAAGGAGAGAAGTATTCAGTTTGCACGGCCATATGTGATTGCACGAGGAAATGTGGTGAGGCAATGCCAAGGCTTTTTGGAGAAAAATGGGCTAGAAACTGCTAAAGACAAATAGCTGAGGTTCTTTCATGAGTCTATCACTGGAACTCATCCTTTCTTATTGCTGCCTGAATATGTAGATTTTTTTAACCTGTTGCAGAGATATAAAGAACAAAGAATCAGTTTTCTTACTGTTATTCTTACTGTCTAATAATATGATTTTTTTCTTCTTTCTTTTTTCCACGTGGTTTTGACAGATGGAAAATTAAATAAATATTCAGTTCATAAGCATGTTTGATATAGGACTGGTTTCAAAGTAAGCTTTTCTTTTCTTTCTTTCTTTGAGATATCATTTGAGATACTTAAGTTCTGAGGGAAGTTGTTGTGGGGTTTTTTTTCTGGGAAGTACACAACGATTGCCACATAAACATAAAATCCAAAGCTCCTTCAGTTTATCTCTTTCAGTCAAAAAAACACATTCTAAGTCATCTGCCCAAGGATTTTTATTGTGGAAAAAAAATAAATCAGTACCAGCAGTATTCTTTATCCTCCAAATAAGAGGGTGAACAAATGTGGAAGAAACATGGAAGTCACTGAAATTAATTTTTAAATTACAATTAATCTGCTAGTAATGCTTGTTAGTGTAAAGAGTGCCTAAGTTACTGCTCGTAATGGGAACTGTCAAAGAAGAGGCGTTACGATGTGGACCAGCTCTTGTGTTTCAGATGAGTTGTCTGTTCCCCAGGTGCTCCCAGTCAGGGAATATTTTCTATGGTGGTAAAATATTTCCTCAACTGCCCATTTTTGCGTGAAAACTGAAGGACATAGTCTGTATTTACTCCTCGTGTAAAGCTTTCATTTAAGTCAATGGGAGTTCAGTGTATAGCATGAGGACAGTGTATTTCTCTAAGTACTTGGAAGAAACATCTCCCTTTACACACTAATAGATTTGTCACGTAGCAATTTGTTTTTCCAGTTCCCTGATAGTTCTACCAACGCAGCAACAAAACGGCAATGATAAAGATAACCTGTAATGCTGGATAAATTACATTTGATACACCTTTTGCTTTCCATCCTCAATTTCCCCCCACCTGTACGGGGCGGCTCACTCCTCAGCCCCTATTTTGTCACTGAACAAATGACTTGTGCCAGTAAGCGCAGCGACCACGATGGGATGGCTTGCTCGGAGGACACTTGGCTCGTCCTCAAGAAGCATTCAGCAGAGGAGCAGTTGGAGCAGAGGGACAGAAAAGAGTCACTTCAGCGGAGGCAGATAAGATCTGCCGATCCGGTTTTACGTGCACGCTTGCGCGCGCACACGCGCCTTCATTTCCTGTACGGTTCTCTGTGTGTGTGTGTGGTATGTGCACGTGCACCTGACAAATCAAGATTCAGCGGGGAAACGTGTGAAAAAAATCTTGCCGTTCTAATCTCGCTGTGAGCTAGGCCATATGACTCTGTTAGAGAGCTGGAAAGGAGCTCTGGTGCAAACGTCTGAAACCTGATTTAGCTTTCGAGGCTTCCCGGCTGACGGCACACTGCAATTTGGGAACGTGCAAGCAAGCAGTTAGCAAGAAGGACATAGTGGGTGGGATAAATTCTGGACACTGCTGTGTCACTGTTTACCAGGAGCAGAGAGATGCAGCAACACACAAATTCAGCAACACACAAATTCAGCAACACACAAATTGAGCAAGAGAGAGCAAGCTTATTAATTTATAACCCCGTTTTCTATACCCTAGCTCCCTAGGGTGATTGGTCAGTGATCACCCATCTCCTGGGGTGATTGGCTAAAGTCCTACAACACCCATTGCAAAATATTTTTCCAAGGTACCATAAACAGAACCTAGCAAAACACCAGGTGTTGGTCCAGCTTACAAAAACCATCCTGCTGTTTTTCATAACACTGGTGAGAAAGGCAGGACTCTCACCAAATATTGTGAGAACCTGAGAAAATCCCTCTGCTAGCAGCTTTGCAGCATCCGTACCACTGCAGCTCAGCCCCTGAAGCATGTTTCCAAGAGCTGGAATGTGTAAAACCAAAGTGCAGTGGCAGTGAAGGTGAGAGTGCATGCAGGCCATACCATACCATACCATACCATACCATACCATACCATACCATACCATACCATACCATACCATTATGTGTAAGGCATCGATCACTAGCACAGCAGAATATACCCTACAGCCACTACCACGTTTGGTCACCAAAGATGGTGACTGTCCCTGGGGTCAGGAACAGGTGGAGCAAACAGAAGGGATGTTTCTGACAGCAGATCTGGGTGGGTGTCCTGGGTTTGGTTCGGGTTAATTATCAGCAGCAGCTGCTGGTCCAATCAGCTGGGAGGGGCCACAGCCGAGATAAACAACCCAGCCAGCCAATGGGAGAGTGGGTCCCATAATGATGTCATGCCCCTATATAAGGGGAGGGCTGGGCTTGTTTTCAGCTGGTTCCAGTGTGTGGCTTCAGCTTGTGGCTGGAGCAGGGAAGGCAGCATCTCGGACACAGGTAGAACATCCCAAATGCTCTCACTCCATACCACTCACACTCTACTGGATTTTGGGGATGTTTTCAGGAGCACTTCTGGACTGAACTGGGAAGGGCTGTGTTTCTGTAGGTTCACAGATGTGTGTATCTGACGTGCAACTGCTCCTTCCCAGAAAGAGTTGCTAAGGCCAGGCTGGCCAGGGCAGTGGTGGAGTCCCCATCCCTGGAGGGCTTTAAAAGCTGTGGAGATGTGGTGCTGAGGGACATGGTTTAATGGTGACCTGGCAGTGATGGCTTAATGGTTGGACTTGATCATCTTAAAGGTCTCTTCTAGCCCAAACAATTCTATGATTCAGTTTGTAGCTTACGAATGATTCCCCTGCTCAGTTAGAAGGTCTGTACACCTGTCTGGTGAAGGAGTGAGAGGTGATATTAACAGAAAATAGCTGAAGGAAGCAAAATTCAAGAAACAATTACAGGGGAAGGGAGGTTGACAAAACCTCTCATGGTATTCATGCTAAACTCACAGTTAAACCAATGCATTTAAACTCTTAAGAGCTGGCTGTTGTTGGAAAACAGTTAGCTAATTCACTAGTTGTTGGGTTTTTTTGCATTAGTGTTGTTGTTTGAGTGAAATTCTGAATGAGGAGGCTCCTTGGATATTTTTGGTGAGTGCATGCTTGTGGAATTGATTCCAAGCTGTCTGGTAGGCTAAAGGTGAGAGCTTTGACACCAGTATTCTGTGTGTAAGGCTTCCCCTCCATCGAGGGGGCAAGCTCAGAGAACTTCAAACAAGTCTCCCAGGAAAGTAAAACAAAACTGAAGGGAAAGTGATTTTTTTTTTTTGTCTTCCTGTGTGCACAGATGATTATACAACCTGGAAATGGGAAAAACTCTTTCCTGCTCAGCCTGGGCTTTGGCTCTTGAATGTTCTGCTTGCTGGTGGTTACCTGTGTGCAGTATACTGCAAGGTCACTACGTCACTTGTCATGCTGATGAGTCTATTCCTTGCATTTTAATTAGCCGAAGAAATGTTTTATTTCTGCTGCGAAAGCTACTACTAAATATTAGTGGTTAAGATAATTCACCTCCTTGGGCTTTATCATGTGCAAGAAATATTTAAATCCTAATAGATGTTGTGATCTCTTAGGTGCTAATAATAACAAAATATGCCACTTGTGATAGTCATGTTCTCACTTCATAATTAAATGAAGTAAATCACTGAAGATTTGAGAAACTGGTTTAGTACTTTATGCAAATTGAATATAGGCTTGAATACTAATTGACAAAGTAGCTAAAGGAGTCGATTTTGCATTTCTTTCAAGGAAAGATCAAGATATTTGATACTCTTTTTTTTTTGGTGGGGAATGGTGCATGGAAAAAATACCTAGTGTGGTGATCCCTCTATCAGCGCTGAGAAATGCAAATACACATTCTTCATTAGCTGCTGATACTCAGAAAGGATTTTACAAGTATTTGGAAACCATTAAATGCAAGTTATGCTTTTTTTTCCCACAATTTAAAATGACAAATGTAAGTCCTCCAAGTCTCCACAAACCGCTGCATGGGGAAGGGTGGGTTTGGGAGAGCACTTAAAGTCAGTGCAGTGAGGAGGGAAAAAAGATAAAGCTGGAGAAAATTGCTGGTGACTGGAATCAAACTGCACTAGTTGCTTACAATTGATTGTGTGTTGTTCAACCACAAAGATAAATTAGAACATAGAATGCTGCAATAGAAAAGTGGTTTAGATGTCATAGAGACAGTACGACTATTTTTATCTCGCAGTTGTAGACCACAGCTTACAGTGGCTGGAATGACATTGAACTGTTTTTCTCTTTGATGATTTACAGCCCGTGTAGTGTGTTTGTAGGAGCAGATGTCACGTTTTATGTATTTGAGCGTGTCAACGCTGATGACTTATGTCTGAAGATTCTGTACATGAATCAATAGAATGTAGTGATTTCCATTTCTTAAAAGAGTTTTTTCCGACATAATAAAAAACACATAGTGAATTTTGGTCATTATAATGCTACTCTGGAACTCTCCATTTTTTTTTTTTGCCCTGTGCTTTACGCTACTGGGAGATCATTATTTTGCAAAATCCACTTCACTTCTCACCCCATAAGCATAAATAGCTCTGGGTAAACGGTCTTCTCTTTTACTTAACCTGTTTAATTTGGAAAGTGTACAACACGCTCCGTTTTCTCTTCAGAAATGAATGATCAAAAAGCTTGGGTAAATTGATAAAACAGAGTGGATCAAGGTTATCTTACTAAGAATTATATCAAGCAAATCTAGACAGATCTCATCTCCCCCCCTCAACCTTCTCCCATATTTCAGAATGATACTGTCTGAAAATTTTGGGAAAAGCACTTGTGATCCCATTAAAACAAAAAGTCAAATTTGCATTTAAATGGAAAATGTATCAATCATTTCGCATCTGCAAACCTGGAAGCTTTATTTTATTCTTTAAAAAAAGGAAAAAAGACACACAAGACTTTAGTTTGCCTATGTGCCATACTCTGTGTGTGGGGATGGGTTTCTTGATGTAGTCACACACTCACAAAGGTGTGCAAGTCAGTACCAGTTCAACTCAACATTGTTAATTCTATATGTGGGATGTCTACCAGTGTAAGTAGGAATTTGTGTGTAAATAACAGGCAGAAAATGTTTTTAGAATTTTATTAGTACTCTTATATTAAAACCAATGAGCCAGATTTGATCTGTGCAGGCGTTGGACTTGCTTCAAAGTTTGGATTGTAATAAAGTCCTTTTTATTTTAAGGACATTTTCCATCTTCCTTATTCTACACAGAAAAACCTAAACTGGAAGGGAACAGATCAAATAAAAAAAAAAATTTTGCATTTCTGCAGCAGGATTCCTTTTGCTTAATTTGCATATTTGAGCACTTCCATCAGAGCTGGCCTTTGCCTGTGAGGGAGGCTGTGATGGGTCCTGACCTTTGGGTTGGATTCCATCAACCAGTCTGCTCCACAGCCAGAGGTGGGTTTCCATCCCTGCTAAGGGATGCTTCTGCTCTTTGTGTGCCTACACAAAGTCTAAAGGAGATGTTTCATGTCCAGATCTCAGCTGGTGACTCCTACCTATATTAGCTCATCAAAGAGTTGCCTTCCACGAGGGAGAAATGGAGCATGGAATTGTGATTTCGGTTTGAGCTGAAGGTGGTTAAATTACACGGGGAAAGATGTGCTGCTTTTAATTTGGGGAGCAAATGTTTGCTTTTCAGGCACTGTCATAACGGGCAGGGAAGAGGAGAGTCTTCCCGATGGGTGATTGCTGTGTGATGTCACAAGTTAATTGCACAAGCACGTTTTCTCCTCCTTGGCAGCAGCGTGGCTGTGGGTTATTGGTGTCAGAAGTGCTGCCTTGCACTGCGGGAGAGCAGGGAAACTGATAGAGCATTTCTTCACATTTCCCCAAACCTCTCTATTGCAATTCAGTATAACATTATTATCCTGACAGCCTTACAGAAATACGAGTTACAGGAAGGCTACTGAAACAGCTCTGCCACAGTGCATTTAATAGCAGTGGTAATTATTACCATGGAGCTCCTGTGTTGTGCTAAGTGTTTAACAGGTTCCTGCCCTGAGGTTCTTGCAGCCTTCATGGTGCTCATGACAGACGGGCAAAAAATGTGATGCAGCTTTACACAGAAAGTGTCAAATCCCTACAAGCAGAACATATAAATTTTCCTCTGCTATGCTAGGCATTCCCAGTCTGCCTAAGGTGTCTGTCATTAGCTGGGGCTTGATCCTGGCCAAGCTGAGCTTGCACAGTAGCAAGCCCTGAAATAAGACCTAGCTGAGGAATTATCCTTCTGATTTCTAGACCTGTGTTTTCCAACTTCAGTGCCATAACGGAGATGCTCTTTCCTGATTTTTGTATTAACCTTTCTAGACATAACTAACTGTGGATTTGCATAATTTTCTTCAACAAAAGCATACAATTTTAAAGTCTGCAAAATGTTGAATGCCTCAGAACAGTACTCCAAGGATGTCTGGTAGTTAATGTACCTCACAGCCTTGTTTTCAGTAATGTCAGAACTCTTAAGTCCAATGCTATGATCATACGGCCTCTGCTGAGGGGATCAAGGGCACCCTCAGTAAGTTTGCAGATGACACCAAGTTGGGTGGAAGCGTTGATGTGCTTGAGGGAAGGAAGGCTCTACAGAGGGATCTGGCCAGGCTGGATTGTTGGGCTGAGGCCAGTGGGATGAGGTTCACTAAGGGCAAGTGACACTTCCTGCACTTGGGTCACAACAACCTCCTACAGTGCTACAGAAATGGGGAAGAGTGGCTAGAAAGTGCCTGGTGGAAAAGGACCTGGGAGTGCTGGTTGGCAACTGGCTGAATAAGCCAAGAAGGCCACCAGCATCCTGGCCTGGATCAGACGTCCGTGGCTAGCAGGACTAGGACAGGGTTTCTCCCTCTGTACTGGTTACTGGTGAGGCTGCATCTCAGGTACTGGGTTCACTTTTGGGACCCTTGCTCAAAGAAGGATGTTGAGGGGTTGGAGCATGTCCAGGGAAGGTCAGTGAATCTGATGAAGGGTCTAGAGCATGAGTCCTGCAAAGAGTGGCTGAGAGAATTGGATTTGTTTAGCCTGGGGAAAAGAACACATAGGGGAGACCTTCTCACTCTTGACAACCTCCTGACAGGAGGTTGGAGCTGGGTGGGATCTGTCTCTTCTCCCAAGTAGCAAGCAATGGGACAAGACGAAGCAGCTTCAAGTTGCACCAGAGGAGGTTTAGGTTGGATATTAGGAACAATTTCTTCTCTGAAAATGTCGTCAAGCCCTGGACCAGGCTTGAGCAAGAGCAAAACGTTTGCATCCGAAGTCTGTGCGCTCTCCCTTCTTTCCCAAGGAGAGAGGAGCCCTTCCCGTGACTCTTGCTAGTCAAGCTGAGCATTTCATGGTGCTATTACTGTAGAAAACAGAAGTGTAATCTCACCCGAATAATTTATGCAGTAACTCGGTATCTGTGCAATCTGATTTGTAGCAGCTCGGGGGACTACAACTGGGCTGTCAGCCATGCGGGCACAGAGCACTGGCACAGCTATCGCCCATGTCATCACACGGAGCCTCTTTGACTCACCACCCCCTGGAAATCCTTGTCCTCATCAGCTGGCAGATGGTCATAGCATGGAACAAAATGTATATTTTGCCTCCCTCTATAGGTTGATCTGCACACGAAATAAGAGCTGTTACTCTTTTTTGTTAAAAAGTTCGCTGGGTTTTACTGGATTCAGACAAGGCCTGCTCACTGTGAGGGAGCGAAGGGGGTTATAAAGCATTTCCTATTCTTTGCTCTGGTTTTATTAATGTAGTGTAGAGAAGTATCCCACTACTGTTTTTCTGCCAGACTTCTGCCTCGCCCAAGTGATGAGCTGTTCAGCGAGCACAACAAAAACACCGCGGAAGGGTTGTTCCCGAAAGCTGAATCTTGCCTTGGGCTCTGCCAGAACGTGCCCTGCGCGTATCCTAACAAGCCTGCTGAATTCTCCAAAGGGGATCAGCATGGCCAGCCTTTCCCACACCGCTTATTTACTTCTCAGGGCTTGTTGATGGCATTATTCTCATATAATTTAAATGTGGATTGCCATAACAGCTTTTAAACCAGCTGCCTGTGAGTCTCTAGCACGCTGAACAACATCACCAACAAATATGGTAGTTTTTTTTCCCCTCCTTGACAGCTTTGGCTGGTCTGCCTCGTGGTGACACCAAGAAATTAATTCCTAGCAGTTGCAAGCGCTGGTTAGAACTAAGAATCAGCCCGGTAACCTGGGTTTCATTCAGAGCAGCCCCAGCAGCAAGCCTGTGCGAAGCTGGGGCCGTGCATGGGTCACTCTGCCTAATTCTAACCGCGGTGCAAATGTGTGGCCCTGGCAAAAGTACAAAGATATCGCTGTAAACGAGCTGATGATTGAATGAGCATGTTGAATTTAGCCAAACTGTAATTTAGTCCTCATGGTCCATTTTGTTTTGTGTCCAGTTTTGACTTTCAGTAAAAAAATTTTGTGGCAAGAAAACGCTCTCTTTTTAACATTGTGCTTGTATATTGTCTTGTCATTCCACAGACTAGCTGTTAAAAACAGATATTTTGCACCCTTGCAGAAAAACAGAGCTGCAAAACCCAAGTGTATTACAGTTCATAATCAACTAATTTCAATGCATGAAGTGATGAAGAAATCAATCGCATGCTTTTCAAATCTCTTAAATACAATTTTTCTCTACCAAAAAAAAAGGAACCAAACCCACTATAATAGTTAATGCAAATTTAGAAATTCATAAGATTTGTCAAGGGTATGTTCATCAGAAGTTTTTCTTTAGGGAGGCAAGCGCTTCCTGAATTTTCATTCGCGTAACTATGCGAAAAGTTTAAAACTTTGTGATTCGGGATTGAATGTGCAGTGTCAAACCCAAGAGTTATTTTGTATCATTGAGTCCCAACATATCAAATTCATGAAGTCTTGGGGATGTGAAATAAGCTGATTTACAGGGTTCGGTATCTTATTAAATTTATGCGTACTATTCTGGTTTCCAGCATGTTTTATTTATGCAGGGGAGACCTGCTGTCATATTGCTCTTGCTAAAACTTGCCACGAAAGCCTGTATTTTCATGATTCAAACAGAAGCAAGCACGTCCTGTTTTTAAATAATTAAATATCTTCATCCCTATCAGCATTGTGGTTCTGAACAATGAAACTGTCCGTTCTCATCACCCAACATGCAATTTAGCAGGGAGAAGAAAGCAGATTCAGATTTTTTTAGACGTCGGGAAAACCTCCTTCACAAACTTGATGTTAAAGCATTGGTATAATTACATCATGATATATATTTCCTGGGTGTGATCTTGAGCAGTGAGATGATAGAAGGGAAAATGCTTATTTCTGTGATCTTCTGCAGCACTGCAGAGCCACCTGGGGTGAGTGGCAAGAGGATGTCCTTGCTTTACTGCTTGTAGTCTATAGAGCTGCAGACAAAGCTTCTGGAGCTGCACTAACAGAAACTGCAGCGTTGGGTGAACAAGCCTGTGGAATGAAGCAGATGGTGGCAAGGACCAGGCACGGGCTTGCAGCGTTTTGTTGGGGTGTTTGTGGTTTTTTGGAGGTGCGTGAGTCTCTATCAGCTCAACCAGGGGCCTGACTCTCATTACCAGTAGCAGCACATCTGGTGGTTTTGTTTTATCCAAACGGAATCAGTTTGTGCTCCCCAATACCTTTATGCTGAGAAATCGCTATGAAAATCCACTTCTCATCAGAGTTACACACCAGAGTAAACAAATCCTGTGCCAGCCTCTGGCAAAGAGCAATGAAGATAAAGTAGGAGCTAAGGGGAATGGCATAATGAATGTACAACTTCTTTGTGTTCACGAGATTTTTCCCAGTGAAGATGTGAGTGACAACTAGAAATCCAGATTCCTGGAACATTTTAAGTGTTCATTACTAAAGGAAGCTATTGCAACCTTATTCAGTACATGAGTAAATTGCTGAATAAATAATTGCTCTGGACATTCTTCAAATGAAACTTATGTCTAGATCAGTAATTTATTTAACTCCATATAAGTTAGGTTTTTAAATACTTTCTTAAAGTGTTTTGATTTAGTGTTTTTTCTTCTGTTATTTATGGCCATTAAGAGCTGATGAGTAAGGGTGCTTTTGCTAAAGCATTATATTAAATGGACATGTTACTGGTATGCAGTTTACCTCAAAAATGTTATGCAAAAGAGAATCTGACCCTCTATGTCTGTCTGGGAGGTGGGGAATGTCCTGTTCAGGCAGCAAGCGAGGTCTGTCCTACCCAATAGTCCTTCAGACACCTACTGTGGGTCCCGCAGCTGTGTGTACATTGTAAAAAGAGGTGGTGGGGTGGGAAGCAAAGCTCCTCTTACTCCAGCTGGAGCCAAACAGGAGCCCCAGTGATGTTAAATTGACTACTGTAGGGCTATTTGCTTTGTGGCAAAATAGTATTTAATATTACCTGTTGTTCTGGCAGGCAAACGAAAGCTTGGAAACGGCAGAAATGTTCAGCTCAACACTTTCATGCTCTTTTTAGTTTTTATTCTATCTTGAATATTGTTATTTTTCTTTTCAAAGAAAAAATGTATGGCATGATTGGCATTGGTGGTGATGAGGGAAGACAAAAGACAGTTTTCACTCTACAGGGTCAAAATAGTAGACGTGTTTCAATTGCGTGAGTAAATTTGACATGGGAGTGAGAATCCAAGTGCATACAACCAGCTTTAGTGGACATGTACATATATACACACTAGAGAGCATATATATATTAGCTCTTTGTGCACTGCATTCTTAAAAGCGAAGGGTCTTTTGATTTATGGCCACTTTCCTGCTTAGCAGTGTCTGTAAGATTTTTTGACAGCAGTAATTATACAAATCTGAGGCTGAAGTGGATGGTGATAAAATGCAAGATCCTGCCTGAACTTGATGATGTTGAAGTCTGTAGTTTGAAGCTGAATGTTGTAAGCAGAACTCATTGGAAGAGTCAATTTATCTTGATTTCTTACTTATGAGTTAGCAGTTACTCCATAAATATTATCCCTTTGTGTACTTGTCACTATAATTTCATAGTGAATTTTCCTCTGCTCTTCCCTGCTTACCTATAAATTCTCACTCCATCATTTGACTTTGGTTTCCTATGCTGTCCTTTTCATCTGAACAAATTCCTTGTACACAGTCCATTCTCTAGGAGTATTAGTTTAACCAAATCTGCAGGGAAAGAAATTTAATCTTTTCCATTCAAGGCCTTATCTGAAGCCCATAGAAGAAAATGTGGAAGCCTTTCCAGTGATTTAGCATCTGCACAAGATGTAGAGATACCATCTTCTCACTGTCGTAGCATTGAACAGATTCATGATCTAAGAGTACCCCGGTAGCATTTGACAGCAGATTTCAACACTTCTTGCTTAAAAAATAAATAAAATTTAAATATTTTTGTAGATTGGGTGATCCAGATCTAAGGGGTCTTGTCTGCAGTCATGCCAACGAAGTTGTGCTTGACGGTGTCAGAGGTGACTTTTCTTGAGTTTCAGCTCCTGTTCAAATGCAAGAGGTAAAGGAGCACTTCTAGCTGTGGTCTGTAGGGTAAATTGTTGGTATATGAAGTCAAGCAGAAAGGCTCAGGGGCCATTTTGCAATCGGCTGTCAAAGGGCATGATGCCAGCTGCTTTGCAGGAGATATTATTATTCCTTTGTTTTGGAGACAATCCTAGATGTTGTCAAGTCTCTCCAACCTTTGTTCTGACTTAAATGTCCCTTTTTTTTTGGAGACTATACTCTAGTTGGCACTGTTTAATTTAGAGAACATTAGTCTCTCAAACCCAAGGTGACGCTGGCCTGAATCTAAGTGTTGTGTGAGGACATAGGTGAGGGAGGCCTCTTGGTTATCTGTTCCCAAAAATGCTCACAGTATTTTGCATGGAACAGTCATCTGCTTTCAGTCTGGGGCTGTGCTACGTTCATGACTGGTCCTTGCTCAAGTGACTTCATCACTTGTTTGCCCACTTTGTGCTGTAGAGGGAAGACACCCATGAGAAGAAAAAGGCCCAAGTTTCACCTTTTGAGTGACTTCTTCCTTATGTGGGTGATACTGCTTTGCTTTTTCTCTGTTGCAGTTTTACTGCTCTATTATTATTACGTGTTCCAGTCTCTCAGTGACATTGGTTTGGCTCACTACTTAAAAGCGAGTTTGCCCAGCTTTAATGAATGTGAATTCTCAAGCATTAGCTGTAATGCTCTCACCTGTAATACTTTCCTGATGTTCCTAAATTGTAGCAGTGTAGAGAAATACACCCATTTTAGGCACTAACACCGAAGTAGTAATAGGGTATTTTTGCATCTATTTGGCTGCTTTTTCTGACAGCTTGGCACCAGAGATCAAAGAGCTTTCAAAAGACATTTAAAAAATCAGTCTTCCACAAAGCACTCCAAACAGGGATTGATGTATCTTTATATTATTTTGCTGACATTGGCATAAAGAAATATTTAACCTAAGTTCACACAGAGAAATCAAAACCAGGACCAAGAATGGAATTTCCAAATTTTTCACTGGCTGTCCAGTGGCAATATTTATTTCTTCAGGAAAAAGAGCTGAGGTGCTTTTTAAAGCAACCAGAACCAGGCGTACGGTGGTGTAACTCAACAGATCACCAGTGCTTCTGCTGAAATATTTAAAATTCTGACATATACAAACAGTTTTCTGTAAAATATTTGACAGCTTGTAACTTATTCTGAAATTTAAAGTGCACTTACATTTATTGCAGAATATCTAAACTGCATTAGAGGTGATCCGTGGCAGGGGGCCAAACCAAAATTGACCCGCTCAGGCTATGGCTTTCACATAATCTCTCACTGAATGACAGCAACCCAAAAGAATATTTCCTCGTGATTTTATTCTGAAAGAGGCTTTTTATAGTTCTTGTTTCACAGCAAAACTTTGGCTCTTTTGATGTATTTTTCAAATTTGCGCACTGAGTAGATCAGAAAATCCTCATCGCTCACTTCTGCTTTACTGTGAGCAAGAAGAGATCTTTAGTAACAAGTACATATTAAAACAGCATGATGCAAATGCAGATTGTAGTGTCCATTCTGTTTTAACTATTGTAGGTATGACATGGATCACGTGTCCCTCTTCCTTGGATAATTTTGGGCTGGTTTTCTTCGAAAAGAATTGTAAGGGAAATTGAAAGCTAATGATTTGTTGTTGTGGGGAACTCTACTACCACTCTGGAAATCTGCTCTTACAGAATCAAACATATGGTAACGGTGCACCATATGTTGTTTTTTATATTTAGTAAATGCATAAATATGATATAACCTTTATAAGTTTCATTTTATTTTCTTTTGACTGATGGGGCTTCATTTTCAAATGGGACTAAATGCACTCCTTCCAAAATGTCACTGTTGGATTTCCTGGAAAATCAATGGAAGTTATTAATTAGTACAGTGTGAAAAATGTTCCCTGCAGTTTGTGTGTACATGCACCGACTGAGCTTATGCAGCGCTGCATAGGAGGAGGAATGCTGTACATACTGCAGCTGCTGAAATGCATACCTCTACTATGTATCTTTTTCTAACATTAGAATCTTAATAACTGTATGGCAGGGATTTACATGAGAAGTATAGAATGTGAAAGCTCAGTTTGAGTGTCTGCTCTCCTCTTTGCTATATTTTTCTTTCTTAACTTCTGAACCCATTAAATCACGTTAACTTCTGCCTTACTGTTGCTTTTATTATTAACCTGCCCTCTACCCGTGAGCTTTGTTTGGGCTGGGTTTTTTTCCTCCCTGTAGAGAACTTATGGAGACACTTTGGCCTCTTCGTTTAGTCCATTTTCAATGTGCTATGCTGAGACTTAAAACCAAATATGACTCAATGTACTTCAGTTTTAACTCCTTCTCTGAATGCATCCTTGTAGAAATCAGTTTTCCAAAGAAACGCAGAGTTCCGTGCCTTCCACTGAGGAATGAAGCATCAAGATCAGTCAGAGACAAACTGATTAAAAACAGTGGCTCAGATGAGTCAAGCAAAATAATTATCTCGGTCCCCACCATAAAACTACACAATGATTCCTTACTCATTTACCTGTGTCAAGTATCATGCAAGGCTAAATGCTGCAGCAGATACCACACTTCCTATTGTGCAGGCTCCCAGCACAAGCACTTGCTGTGGCTTTCTTCAGAAAATGTTAACCAGATTAGATGATGAAAAATTTCCTCTCCTCTCTAACAAGGCTTTATCCCACCCTTCAGAATATTTTGCTTAAAATGATAAAGTATATTTTATCTTTATTACTAACTATCTTTACAATTTCTAAGCTGTCTCCCTCTTTGAACTTTCTTCTACCTAAAGTGTTCTCACAGCTTGAATTCTGGTTTTATCTAAATATTGGAGGAAGTATGGAATGTAAGAATATCTTGCTGGAGAACACAAAGGATCTGATGGAGAGTGGAATGACCAAGAAAGCACGTGCAACCTTCATGGCAGCCTTTAGATTTGATGAAAGAGGTAACAGATAAGCTGCAGAACAGTTGAATATGACTAAAGTGATTCCTTATAGTTAGGCTGAATTTTCTAATCGCTTAGATTCTTTCAATGACTTTGCAGTCATTGAATTATTAGTTGTTCATTATCTGTTCAATATGAAGTGATGTCATTTCCAAGTGAATATTCCTTATGAAGAGCATCTTTCAACATCTTCCTACAAACTTTCACAACCGTATTATTTTCTTACATTGAGTGATTCTGCAAATTCAGGAATTCATAAATATCCCCAAAAGGGCAACAGGGGAAAATCAGTTCTTTGGTCTTGTGTGACTTTCCAAGAATGTACCTTCTCTACATGGTTTTTCCATGTGCTTTAGGGACTCATGCTGTGAGCTGGCACAGGCAGGTAGAAGTAAGAATGATGCACTAACTTGAGGTGAGCCAGCAGGGATGTGAATGTGTATCTGTTATACATGAGCAATTTGGGCAAGCAGTGGTTTGTGCTTGCAGGTGCTCCAGAAAGCAAACTGTGGGGTTTGGTTTCCTTTCTTTTTTCCTAGTAAAGGTTGAAAATGAACGAGATCAACCAAATATTCTTTTTAAAACATTTTCAAATCTGGGAACTGTCAGTCGTTAGATACACTGTGCTTACTGAAGTTGTCTTAGACAATTTCCTGCCTTTTATCACTCTGTACCTACAATCAGCTGTAAATTGTCAATTTATTGTAAAGATCTGAGACTGAAATTTTTTTCTTCTTGGACTTTGGTAGCATCAGGAGGGGAATTAGCTCAAGTGGTAGAGCGCTCGCTTAGCATGCGAGAGGCAGCGGGATCGATGCCCGCATTCTCCAAGGTTTTGAAATACTGGCCCAGGTTGGCCAGAGAGGTGATCAATGCCCCATCCCTGGAACCATTCCCGCTCAGGTTGGATGGGAGTCTGAGCAACCTGCTCTAGCTGCAGATATCCCTGCTCACTGCAGGGGGGTTGGACTGGATGACCTTTAAAGCCCCCTTCCAACCCAAACTATTCTGTAAGCATTCTGATGTAACCCATACTTGTCAAATTCTGCTTTACTTTCATTTTACTTCTGCAAACAACTGTTTCCTCATACCTTCAGTGAGCCACATCCACTAGCTTGAGCAGCAGAGATGGATAGCCTGAGGTTGTCCTGCGTGTTTTCATTTTATCATTGTACAGGCACAGCACGGCACGCCAGGTACAACCAGTGTAAAGAGGATTCCAGCATCTCCATCACACAGTAAGCTCCTGTCAGGGAAAAGATCTTAGGCAGTGATACACTGGTTAAATTTGACAAAGAATGTAGATTGTGTAAATCATGCTGTTTTCATTGATTATAGTCTGAGAGTGCATTAACTCTCCTTAAGGCTCCAGAAATCACTTTCAAAAATGTGAGTAGTACAAGAAAACGTTCAGTGAAGCTTTTCATGGATTAATTCTTTGTTAGAGGATAAAGTATTTTCACACATACAGATATTGAAGTGATAGCTATACTTGGAGATCTTTATTTTTTTGCCTGCACTGAGCACTTGTTTACTATAACCCTTTGAAGGTTAATTTTCACTTATGTTTTACAGGAACATACTGACGAGAAACTTTGAAACACGTCTTGTGTTATGCCAACTGTATTAATTAAAGCAGTACTCTTGCTGCAGAGAATGTTCTGCGTGGAAAAGAGAGGTCCAAGTTTAGAATTAGAAAGTGATTCTCACAATTACGTTGGGGTTATCATTGCAAGGGCTCTAAGGAAAGTTGTTTACAATTCAGGGGATTTTGAAACTGGTGTTCTTCGCTTTTAATCTCTATCTTCAGATTAGGTAGTTGGACTTCTGTGTTTTAACATTAGTGTGAGAGGTTTTTTCCCCCTGAAAAATGAGACTCCCTTTCTGCTTGAGGAAATAAGTGATTTACTCTGTTTCTGAGCTTCAGGGCCAGTGCCTAATTTTCTTTTTATCGCATTCTTAGTTCCATAGTAAGCAATTTCCTTTGGCTTCGCTGAACAGAAATTCTTTGGATATCGTAATTATAAACTATACATTATGACTTCCTACAGTTATTTTTAAAGAGATATTATAGCATGTAGTTCTAGGCCGCTTTTATTTTATTGTCTGTGAGTTTATTAATGTTTGTGTATGTAGAGACTTCAGCTGATAGACTAGCAACTAAAAAAAGAGCCAAATGTTATATATACTGGAGTTCAAAAGCACAGCATAAAGTTGCCAAAATAAAATTGCTAGCACACCTTAATCACATTTTTATCACCTCATATGTCACTCTAAGAAACATATTTTCAACCAAGTTTTATATGAAACAGATCAAGGCATCTCAGGGCTCTGCAAATTACGGTATAGCAATTCAGAAGTCTTTTTTGCTGCTTAAACATTGTGCTGAATTGTTTCTTCTTTCACTAACAGTCTGCACTAATAAAACTTAGATTGGATTTGTGGGCAGGGGTGCCATAATTTCATGCTGCAGTGCCATCAGCCTGTCCATAGATTGACTGCAACCATGGAAATTCTCCACTGGGAAGGCCCTTCACGACTGCTTTTACCCGTTTGATTCTGCAGGTAGTGCTGTAGTGCATCCGTACCCCACAATCCAACCCACTCTTAATTATTTCCTACTGATGGCAAAAGTGTCACATGCACAAAATGGTTTCCCTGAGGCAAGGGAATCCTTTAATACAGCAGGCAAAGCCATCTCTGGGCTTCTTGGTAATTCCTACTGCCGCTCTTCAGGAGAAGCAGAGAATGGGGATTCTGCTGCAGCTTCCTGATACCTCAGTGGTACCATTTCAGCCCCTCAGGATTGGAAAGCAGAGAGGACACCTGGTCCTGGAGAGAGGTAGTGCAGACTACACCGTCCCATTCACTTCATGCTGTGCCATGGTTAGGATCCACCTCACAGCTTTTACACATCTCAGATACATTTGTCCTCGAATCCCTTTATAGTCAGCGAGAAAACATATGTACATCATATAGAGTTCTGCAGGTCTGTCATGGAAACCTTCTTCCACAGTTGGAAGTTCATCTTTCAAACAGGGAAGACGGGTGTCAATCTTTGTTTCACTCCCCAGGCAAGATGCAGCTTTTCCCACCTGGATCTGCTTCCTCTAATCCAGATTGTACCCCAGGCTTTGTGCAGGTGCTGGCTGGCTGGCTACCTGCCCTGGGGAGGCTCAGCCCGAAGATGGCAGAGGGAGCAGGAAGCCAGAGGACGCTGTAGGGGTGACTTTCTGGGTCTGCTGAGTAGTTTCCCCTCTAAGTGTCAGGGGAACATTACTCCAGGATCTGCCTGTCTTTGGACAAGACATGAAAGTGCATTTTCAAAGGTTCTCAGATGTGAAGCGGAAGGACTGCTCACTAAAACGAGACTCGAGTAAAACGACAGGCAGTCATCTCAACATTGCCCGTCTTGTTTAACTGAGGTGCGACGACTGCAGCCAAGTCGCTGCAGGCCTCTTCAGTTCATCCACGTTACTTCCTTCATCTGGGAAGGATATTCATAAATTCCTGAATTTTATGCTGCACTTGAAGGTATTTATGAGCAATGTCCCTTTTTCAGTACAGAAGTGCCTGTGTTTCACTGGTAATTTACTTTTCCATTAGCAAAGCGTGTGAGGCCTGAAAGCCTTGTTTGGTGCATGCCCCTCGGAATGGCTACTGGAGTCAAGGGGTGCTGAACACAGATTAAGGGCAGAATTTAGTCAATATTTGCAGAACACTTTGGAGTACTTGGGCATGAAAGACGTCACATTGTGTAAATATTATTTTCATTCGGAGTTAAATCCCAAAATCTGTACTTCAAATGTTCGTGATTTCTGAGCTGAGGTAGATGCCTGCATATGAAAAGATTTTATTTGGACAGAGTTTGCTTGCTTACTTGTTGATCCTAAATGAAATGAAGATGTTTTTTGTTTTGTTTGGCTGGGGGGGGGGGGAAACAGCAACAGCCCTTCCTACTTCTGATGATCTTGTTTTCTGTCTGAAAAGTGTAGGCCAGCACAGAAAAGAAAATCAGATTTGAGTATGTTGGTAGCAAAGAAGGACCAAATGTCTCATATTTTGACATTTACTAACATAGATTTGCCTTTTAAGACATGTTGTGTAAGGCAGATGTAAGCCTGACTGCTTTCATCTACCCTTTCCTAGGAACTGGAGCATCTCAGTAGTCAGACCGTATTGCAGCAGTGCCCAGTGCTGACATTACATAGTGGTGCTGACTGTTTATTTACGTAAAACTTGCATGTTAACAAGTTGAAGTTGATGCTGTAGTAGCTGTCTACTGGAAAAGTGGAATATATTCTTCTGTGGACCACTGATAAAAGAGCAAAGGCATACATTTATGTTGAGCTATCAGGAAAAAAATGCCAAGCAATTCCTAGTAGAAAAGTGTTGCTGAACCACCTTTGCATAGGTCTCGGCTCGGGTTGGCGAGCTGGGGAGAATTGCCAAGTCCACAAACACACTAAAGCACAGTAACCTCATCTCTCTTCAAATCTTCTTCTCCTATCTTTACATATCTCTCCTTTTTACACTGTCTGCAGTGAGTATATCATTTATCAGTTAATAAGTTGTCTGACAAGATAGCCACTTTGTACCTAATTGTTCAGTTTATTTATGTATTATTGATGAGCCTAGACTTGAACTCTGCTTTCCTTAGAGGCTGCTTGATAAATCTGTTGGCTAATCCTATCTAAGACACTGAATTACCTGCTGTAGCATAATACATGACATTGCTTTTGCTTTGTGCTCTTTGAAGGAGCTGGTTAAACATTTCCAATAAGCTGCGTTTAACAGTAAGGGGTAAAATCAGATACATAATTCACATTGCTCTCTGTTAAAAGATCTTCAGTGATGCACTGTAATGCATAAAATACTTCCTCAGCTTTTAAATCAATGTTCTGTTTTATCTCATAAGGGCTCAACGTAGCTAAAAAACTTCCAAACTGCAAAATCTTGATTGTGAGTAAAACTGCTAGATGTGTCAAAACACTTCGGCAGTGTATTACTAATATGATCTGAAAATGTTGGAAAATTAATCACCTTATGCTTTCCCAGGCAGTTACTATTTCAAATGAATGAATAAAACACCAAATTAATTTCCTATCAAAACACGGATCTAATGACAGCACATTTTTGTACACTGTTATTATTTCTGAACTTTTGACATGTAGGCGCTGACATAAGGGAAAGTTGGGAGCATTAGGAGGAATGTATAGTGCAGGAAGAAGCAGTGATACCTCAGGACTAGCTATTTATGCATTCAGCTATTAAGACTCTGGAGCCTCTGAAAAACCCTGGAGCCTCTTAATACTTCTCTTAGAAGACTATCACAAAACAGGTTGCTGCTGGCACAACAAGGGACTGCGTGCTGAACACGTGAGCCCATTTAATCATTTCCCCAAAAATGAGGAAAAAAGGAAACTTCAAGTAGAGCTTAATTTCCAGGGCCTGATCAATGGATCTGTTCAATGCAAGTGGTGTTTTTATTATTTTTATTTATTTTTATTTTATTTATTTATTTATTTATTTTTTTTTTCTCCTAGGGACATGGTTTAACTAGTGGATGTAGAAGAGTTAGATTAATGGTTGGACTTGATGATCTTAAAGGTCTTTTCCAAGCAAAACAATTCTGTAATTCAGTGAAGTCTGGGAATGAACCGAATTACAGTAGTGTAGGCCCAGAGCAGTACCCTGGTACAGGCCCCATCTGTGACAAGGTGTTTCATTCTGAATTGCATTCATATCTAGGACACTTTGCTCCATCAGCAAATACATAGTTATTTCAACTGGTGCTTTGTGTGCCTTTTAATGTGGGAGGGAAGGAGCCAGATATGGTTTTGATAACGTGTATGCAGCTGTTGTTTCTGCTGGGGTTGTATATCTGCAAATCAGAACATGATTTGCCCATTTGATTTTCTCTGTTCTCGCTTCTATTTTTTTTTACATAGTCAGCACAGAAATAAGTTATTCTAGATTGGAAAAGTTTAGTTTGGAAATGAGTATGACCATGTGAAGAAAGTTTATTCTCAGGATGTACAGTAGAGAGAGAATTTGAGGTCTGGCCATTGAAACTGTAGCTTTCAGTGGTTTGTTCCATAACTTTGAAACTGTTAATATGCATTTCAACCTTCCAAACACAAAGAACATTTTAAAACAGAAATTACTCAAGCCATTTATTTCAAGTTTAATGTGCACTCATTTAATGGTCTTTAGGCATAGAAGATTACGATAATTTTCATCACAGATTTTATCAAATCTGGAGGATGATGTATAAATAATTCAGTAGATTATACAGAGAGGTGAGAGAATGTAATACGGGGCACTAAAATTATAAGCCATATTTTCCATGACATTACTGTTATAGAGGACTTTCAGTGATTAATAAAATGGCTAAAGAGTCTGACTAGGCTATGAGAGTGCTGAAGTTAAACAACAGTTATTGTACAGTTGGGTAAAACAGAAGCAGACATTGTGATGCTGTGGGGAAAAAGAAACATCAAAAGCTAATAAGAAGCCATTTTTATATCATAAAAGCACAACAACAGCTCCATCAAGCTTTAATCACATTGTTACACATTTATTTAAAAATTATGTTAGCTCATTAACAGTGCTTATAACATAGATTGTTATAATTATAGTAAGATTAGCAAATACTACGGTTTGTTTCCATTTCAGCGCACAGAGGCACAGGCTGCTCTGTGTGAATTTGTAGGATTATCTGTTTAAAAAGCAGCATTTCTGTATTTCAGAGGGTTTGTTGTTCCATTGCTGTCACGGTCCAGTTCAAAAATGCCAACACCCGCTTTGCAGGGACTGGTAGTTTAATGCTGGCCAAGGTGAGGGGAGCCTGTGGCCACCTTCTCCATAACTCCTCTCATACCCATGGGGTGCAGACTACCCGTGTCCTTCTGGCCATGGGCAATGACTTCCATGTGAAGAGGTGAAAAAGGAGCACTTCCCTCATGTCTCTGTATGGCCTTTTCCAGGATAACAGAGCTCAGCTTGTTTTGCTGCATTAGGGGACTTCAAAATTTCCAGCCTGATGTACTTCTGAGGTGATGTAGTCTTGCCAATGTTCACTTGATGAAATTTTGCAGTTCTTTCTTAAGAATGTCTCAGGACTGGGATGTGATTTCTGTTCGAAATGGAAAAGAGAGATACCAGAAAATCATATCCTGTGAGGCACAGTGCTCAGCTAGATATGAAGGAGGTGAATTCAAGTGTACATCAAGTATTTTTAGGAAGTTAGCCCCAAGAAGCGATAGAGGAAGACTGTCCCCCCCAGTCTGTGGCTGTGGTACATGACTGGGATATGATGGAATGGCAGAGTAGGACTGAACCAGAGTTTCCCACAGTGCTGCTGTGGGTTTGAACTGCCACATTCTTCTGGCAAAAGTGTCTTTTTCATTTTTCATGATTTATCTTGGAAATGCTTTATTGAAAAAAACATACAGCTCCGACTTGGCCCAAGATCTCTGGAGTTTAGATCTTCACCATTTGTCATCGATCATATCTACTCTGTGGCAGTTTTCAGTGCTGCTGTATAGGTCAGGAGAAGCTTTCAGAGGTTTCATTTATTAAAGCTTGGGGGGGGGGGACGGGAAACCAGCTATTTCTCTAAATGAAGTGTGCAGGGAGGAAAAGGCTGATGCATATCCACAGCCTCTATGAGACCTGGGAATAGAGAGCCTGTTCAGGGTTGTCCATGGTGAGCTAGAGCAGTACACTCGTATTGGACAGCACGTGAGATGGTGAAAAGGACATTGGTAAAGGGAAGCACTCGAGTGGCTGCAAATGAAAAAATGCTTGGGGAAAAAAAAAAGCATGTTGGCAGAGAATATTAAAGACACTTAAAATAGGCTTCCTGAAGAAAAGGACAGAGTATGTCTTGTGTTCACAAGTGTTGTTATAAGGTAGGAGTCATTAGTCATTCAGGGTGAAGAATAATAACGAGACTGCCTTGTGCTGATCCACGGCCTCTTGGAAAGGTTGTCAGCCACAGTGCTGATAATGCCAAAGTTGAGTAACTTTTACTGGCTGATTTGCTGTGAGGAGTGCAGGACAGTAACTGATTCAGAGTGTGCTGATGGGGAAAGCAGCAGCAGGTGCTGAGGGCAGCACTCAGAGTGGGAGGGACGAGGACCTGGAATGGTTTTTGTCTTTAAAGGCTCTTGGTAAGACAGAGGCAGGTACAACCGTAACTTTATACTATATACTTTATCAGTTTGAGGTCTTTGCCTTCAAAACGAAGAAAAACTTGAGTTATATTTGCACAGACTTGGTTTTTTTTGCTGTTAAAAGAAAGCATATCAAATGTATAAAGGAAACACCATTGCAGGCTTTTTAACACAAAGCTCTTATAAGTGCTACTTGACAAAATAGAAACAAAAGGTGAAAACAGTCACGGAATAATTTAGTCATAAAATGAACTAATCTTGAAGGTCAAATTTTATCTTAAAAGGTGTAGAGAGAACGCTTAGAGTTTTTGAGAACTGATAAGTGATTTCACTACATCAAGGACACATCTTCACTGAAGTCAGTAAGAATAAAAAGTAAAACAACTTTTCCTCTTCTGCTTTTGAGTAATATTTTGAACATTTCTAACCACATTGACTCTTGAATGACCTATTTTGGGGTAGAATGCTGCAAACTTCTCTACATTGCTCTGTCACTGCATCTCACCTTGATCTGTAGACTGTCCTAGCAAAGGAATAGGTCAAGCTACAAGTGTTCTAAAGATTTTGAGTCCTTGTTGCATCTCTGGACGTAAAAACTCATGCTGATTCAAATTCTTCTTTTGAAGATGCATGGGGCTCCAGCGTCTTCTTGGACGCAGGCAGAGAAATAAATGTACGTGACATTTTTCATTAAAATAATCCTGTTGAAATTGTTGTAACCGGGGATGGAAGTAGGACTGTTCACATAGCTGCTGTGGTAGCTGTTGTGGTAACCTACAATTGTGTATCAGCCCTACAGCACCTTTGTCCTTCAGCAGATGTCTGGTTTGCTAAATCCTTGCAGTTAGTAATTTCCATTATCGCTCTAGGCCTGATTTAGTTGTACCTAATGAGATCCCATCAGACTGAGCTTAAATTTCAAGTAAATCAAATTATTTAGCAGATTTGTCCCATTTGAGATTGGCTCATACTTATCTTTTATGGTTGTTCCTGTAAATTCCTGAGCTCTTGGGTCCTATCTCATCACCGATTTGAACTGGTGCTTGCTTTTAAATACTCTCACACTGTCCTCCCCTTCAATGGGATAATTTTAATGTGTGTTCTGCATGTGCTCAAATGACCTGCTGCATTGGTCTGTTGTGCTTAAGTTCTTAGATGAGAGAGCCTTTCCATACAATATTAAAATTGGATTTCTATGTATACCATGGATTTCTAAGTATGTCTCTTTTTTTCACCCTTACTCTTTTAAATATGAGGCATAGAAAGTATTTAGGTAAGATTTTCTACTTACCTGGCAACTGTTACCTTCAGTTTTCTTTTCAAGACCCTCTGTCATAGGATTTTGAGAATAGGAGTAGAATTTTGCTTGTGCTCTAGTCGTTAATGTTGTTCTGGCCCAATTTATTGCTAAGATTCTGCTGTGTGGAAGCAGATGTGCTTTCCCCCAGGAACTATATATACCCCATTCACTCCATAAATAACACAGTGGGTCAAATTCTGTCCATGGGTCCCTGCACACAGCTCCTGCTTGTAGGCATGCAAGGGAATGGTTTTGTCCTAGTTGTGCAGAGCTCATTCTCTAAGGTCCATGGAGCCTCTCTTTTGCAACACGAGAGGCTTTGCACGTGGGTATACAAAAAATGCTTTTTAGTTGTGTCTCTGTAGATCCTTTTCATTAAGCTTTCCTGGGTTTACCATTTGAAATGAGGGGGCAGAGCTGATTATTGACAAAAATGACTCAAAGAAGGGCCCCGTTACCTTACCATTCTACCAGATCCAGGTCCTGCCTGAATGGCAATGGCACAATTCCCTTCACCTTCCATGATGCCGGATCAGACCTTGTCATGAAACTGCCCGGGTGTGTTGGGAATGGAAAATATTACCAGCCTACCAGGTTAAACAAATTTCCACAGCTACTGTGGGCAGAAAGAGAAAGGTCTAATCTTAGTTATTCAAACCTTTCCACCTTATCACCGCGTTTTCCCAGTGGGTGGCTACATCTATAATTTAGTGTAGATTGAGTAAAATAATAACAAAAGCACTTGGCGCTTTGATCTCGGTATGTTTATTGAAAGAATGCTCAATATGCAAGAGAGAGTTTAGCACAGGAGTCCAGGCTGCAGTGCATTGGTTTGACTTGGTTTTGGGGTTTTTGTTTTGGTTTGTTTATTTTTTAAATTTTTTTTTTATGTTCTGTTTGGCTTTATTTTATTCTCTTCTATTTTATTTTATTAACACCCAAGGTTAAAAGGAGCAGGAGCCCAGCTGAGAGAGTTCAGGGTTCATCTCAGCGTGCTCACTGTCTTCCATTTAAAGGTACACAAAGGACTAATACAGTACCCGCTCTCCCCTGGGCTCTCTTTGATACACTCTGCTGTGCCTGGACTCTGCCACTCCTCCCATCAGTCTGATCCTACTTCTCCCAGCCCGCTGTGCTCAGCACTGTAACCTCATTCAGCCGGTGCTCTGCATGCGGGGGAACAACTTCAAGGCTCTGTCAGGCATTGACACACGCAGGCTCCAAGCGGGGAGCTAAACACTCCCCTTCACCTCCTCTCTGGTTCCACATTAACCTCGATTAAGTGCAGGAAAAACACGCAGGCTGTAGTGCCATCACTCAGGTTTTAACTACCAGCGTGTATTTAGACATTCAGGCAGCTGGCCGCCTCGGAGAAGGTACCCGGCAAACCCTCCGGTCCTTCATCGTTCTCACGATGAGAGCAGTGGATGGGGAGTTGGCTTGAGGAACACAAGGGTAGCAGGTCTGGGTTGGGTGTTTGTGTATGAAAATCTGAGAGAAAGCATCGATAGCACTGCCTATACCTTTTAAGGCATGTGTTATAAATGGAAAATGGGACAAAACCAGCCTTGTTCTAGGAGAATCAAGCAGGCTGTTTTCAAAACATGTCCTCTTGAAGAGCCAGGCTGTAGGAAAGACCCAGTGCAGTGCTAGTCTGCCAGCCCTGTTCTCTTTGATCCAAGCACTGAAGGTATCAAAGTCTGTTGGGTGCTGTGGGCAGTTTCATGGCTGTTTCTGGCCCTTTCTGACTGTAGGAAATATCTGAAGCTTCCTGCTTGGGGGCTGGCTGCTGGTGCCTCACTCCTCCTCTCCTGGGAGCCATCGAGACCAGTACAACTGGTCCTTCCCAACTCAAATTTGCCCAGCCCACACATCACTATACTTGGATCAATTAAATACATCACACCTGATATTCCTGGTTTAGATTTTTCGGACCACAGGTAAGAAAATGAAAGCACAGGAGACACTGGATTTTCCTAATGCTTTACTCCTGAAACGTTACAGAATTAAAATTAATAACAATAATAATCTTGAGACATGTCATCTCCTCTTTAATGCTTGTCGCATCAAACGTTCTGTGACCTGGAGGGCTCTTAGTGCTGCAGGTGAGCCAGGACTTCTTCATGCCCTGCCAGTCTTCTCCTTCCTTTGGCCATCCAGGGACATCCAGCTCTGCAAAGAAATTTGACTTTTTTTATGCCTCGGTGTTCCCTTTGGACATATTCACCCCATCTAGCAGTATTCCAGTACTCTCTTTGGAAAAAACAATCCTGGAAGGAGGGAGGAAGACGGCAGAAGAGAGACAATCCATGTCATGAATACTAGATTGGGTTAGGACAATTTCCCTGTGACAGTCCTTCAGTGAGGTGTCGGGCCCCTTGCCTGGGAAGGAGGCCTGTCTGGAAAGCATTACTGGAACCTGTCTTGGGCAAATGTAACTGTGTGTTCAGCACAGACCACAAAATGGAGTGGGAGACAAAATGGGGTTTCAGCCTAACACAGACATACTGCTCTGCCACATGGTGTCAAGAAAGGGATTTTCCATCGTGTAATTACGTTTACAGAGCATCTCTGGTTTTATCTTTAATGGTTGCCATAACAAGATCAACTGTTTCTTTAGCATAGCCATTTGATGGTAGATGTTGTATCCCATCATTATTTCAGTCTCATTTCAGCAGCTCTGAGTAAAACAAAATACCACTGTTTGTCATTGAGCAACCTGAGACCATGTCCCCTCTTGGCATTTGGTCTAAAATAAATTGCCTAGTTTTAAAGCTTTTTCAGAATTAGTGGCTTTTAGATAACGTAAGTTACAAATGATATCTATAAGCACTAAAATCTCTAAATCACTGGACAGAAATAATCTTTTTACATGATGTTATGGCAACCTTTTCTTAAAATGAAGCACAATGGATTGTGTTGGGGGGCTGTCAGAGCAAGGTCAGCTACGGTGAAAAGGTATAGCTAAAGTTTACATTTAAATCTAGCTTCCAGTTTCCATCTGTGATGGGTGAAATTTGCATTCAGATTGCATGATTAACAATGCAGGATTTGGAGGTCTGTAACATCCTTTGAAGAAATCAGGATGCTGAGTCCAAATGGCTTTTATTAAATGCAGCAACTTTCACCAAACTGATCATCTTTCCCCTTGCTGCTTCTCCTTTAATCTCTACATTCCGGGTTATTGGTGTTGAGATACATTTGTGCATGAAACAGTGTCCAGAGTTTCTCCCCCCCAGTTCCCTTGGTAAATTCATGCCTGCTAGAACAGTCTTACCACTCTGGACATCCATTGAACTTTGTCATAGCCCCTGCACCAGTGCAGCCAGCCAGTACTTATCTAATTATGTTCCTAACTTATACGAGTAAATTGTATTTAATAACAGCACTTGGGGATTTTGTGCATGGTGGTTGCTGAACATTATAACTCATCCTACAAAGAGTTATTCTAAAGGAAATTTTTAACTGGCCATGCCATAGTGTTGCCTGTATGTTTTATTTATCAGAAACATTTAAAGAATATGATGAATTCTGAATAGATATGAAAAACAGCTCCCAGTTATATATCTTTTCATATTACAATGCAGTCATATCCTTAGTTTGCTCTCACCCAAACTTCTCAGGCAGTTACACTCTAATATGAAAAGAAATGTTGTCAAGAGTGGTTATTATCACAGATGAGAATATTGTATTAGCATTCACTTTTAATAGATGAAAATGAAAGATTTTGAAATCTGCCCTTAATGATACTGAAGGATCTTGGAGACACATTGGGAAAGCTTTAGATGAAATGTCATATGATATATATACATCATACATAGGTTCATAAAAGACAGTTCATTTTGCTGCCTGCCTTTGTGTTTCGTCTGTTCTGTTTGGATGAATCACCAGCAGGTTAAGTGATGCTTGTGTGGTTTCTTTGCTTGAAATCAAGGGCAGTGAGTGGCAGGGAAGTTTAGGGAATACGAGGTTCTTGTAGACCTGGGGATGATGAGCATAATAACGTAATTTTGGAGGCATGGAATATATCCTAGAAGAAAAATCTGGTGGACACAGGCATCCTTGGGTTGCAGCTGCTCACCTTTTGACTCGCTGTCTGATCTGGATAGGTTGCTTGAACTGTTGTTGCATAAATCACCTCACTTATAAAGCTGAATTCAAGGTGGAGATAGTATGAGTTAAGCTGTCCTGGAGGAGAGTTGTTGAGAGATGCCACGTTGCAGAGCCTGCATGTTACAAAACAGTGTGTAAAAAGGTGAAATGATTCAAAATTCCTTTCTGGGATTTATGGGCTTGTTTTGGAAGCTTCTGAAACATGGGGGGGAAGAAGTAAGACCTTTCAGCTCAAATCATTGCCATTTCTTCCTTCAGTTTATTGTTTTGATGTGACATAGTCACATTTGGATAAGCTGGAAACAGATACAATGCATTGGTGTCCACACTTCTTGTTACTGAGATGATGAGCTTTCTGTTGATATAATGCTTAATTACCTTTGAAAGCAGAAACTTGTATCTTCTTTCGGGTCCGAATTTCTATAACTCCATTTCTCCACACTAGATCTCATTATACCACTGTCAGGAAGGCTGACATCTTGCTATCAGACATCTTTCCAGGGTGTAGGTACCAATAGCAGTGATCAAGGCACCTTCAGCCTTTTGTCTGACAGGCTGGATAAGTTGAGCTCCTGTAAGCCTTGTGCTGGAGCGAGCTCTTGGTTTCCAACCGCAGGCTGTGAAATCTCTCTTCAGCACTTCACCTGTCCATCTCAGTGGAAGAAACAGTCTGATTTTTCCAGTGCACAGACAGTCCAAATGCTAAGAAATTGTCTCTCAAACTCTGCTTTACGTGCTAGTAAATAAGAACATTCTTGAATGTGAAAGCTGAGAGAAATGGCAAACGTAAACAAGAGCAGTCAAGGAACAACCATCAGTCTCTTTTTATGATCTTATCTAACTACCTCTCTTCCATCAAACTTTGGAAGTACTCTGTTCCCAAGGCCATAATCCCTCCTCCCCCATGAATCTAGGACTTCTGACAGATAGGCTGTGACTATCTGTGAAATAGCTCTGGCCAGGCAGGGCAGGCCATCAACCGCTGTGCCAGGAGCTGGCACTGGTTCGTTTCTCCTGATGCTGTTACAAGCCTCCTAGGCTCTGGCAGAGAAAGAGGCTGAACAGCTGGAAGCCAAAACCTTTTCAGCCAACTCAGCAAAAACGGGTTCAGCTATCTGCCAAAGCCACAGTTTGACTTTGCCACCTTGGTCTAGTTGACTATACCTCACCTTGCAGGTAGATTATCCTAAGGAGCTCATCATAGATCGAGAAATGTCCATGGGATATCTCACTGCCACCTTCTGTAGGAGCAGAGCAAGCTCTGTAGTGGGGACGACATAAAAAAAGCTGCCATGTCATCAAAATAATGGCTCATGTCCAAAATATGTCACTCTAAGCATTCCTAAAAGGGGTCAGGTGAAAGTTATTTCAAACAGACCTCGTAACAGCTGGAAATTTGTGGTTGATGACTGGGGATGGAGATTCCTGCTGTTGTTCATTTCTACTTGAAAGGTTTGAAAAGATTTCCCCTCCCTCCTGAGTGGACACTGGGACGATAGTTGCCGTGTTGGCAGTGCCACTCAAGCGAGTTCTCTGGGGACGCTTTCCAGATTATGTAAGAAATCAGCACTTCTTTGTGTTGGTGCAGGATGAGGCTTCAGTTCTGAGAGTCTTTCTCCATCTAGACCTTCAGACTTTAATCCACCCCTTTCTATCACATTTCTGTTACTTCTTAACTGCAGCTGAGGGGGGGGGAAGAAGAGCAACAAAAAAAGCTTTGTATACATTTCCATTTCCAGGAATGGTATTTATCAGTTAGGGAAGGGTATTTTTGCAGATCTGATGATGAGTGTTTACTTTATTCACACGTCGAGCAAGCTCTCCTCTTCCACCATATGGTCAGGAGATATACTGTTTCCTACATTACGGTGTCTGAAAGCTGTCTGGAAATGGATTTCCTACTTTCCGATACGGGAACATTTCAATAGGAGGGGGTTTAATTTGTTTTGCAATTTCAACTCTTGTTCTGCTCCGAAGCTAAAGTTGGAATCCATTAAGCTGCATTTTAGTGCAGTTTCTATTCTCATCTTCCTTTTCTCAGTAACTGTGCAATTCACTTAGTACTTCATTACAACCAACAGCAGTATGTATACATGGTGCACAAAATGAGCCATTTTGTTTTAAAACAGATTGCAGATGAAAGGAAACCATTCATTTCTTGCTTGCTAGCTGTAATTACTAGAGCGCTAATTACTCCAAATCACTGACATCCAGGGTCAATAAGGATGACAACAGGAACATCAAAGACAAGATGCACGCACGCAATTACAAGTCTCTAAAAACCAGGCTGTAATATTATTTTACGGCTGCTGTTTTGGGGGGTTTTTTTTTCAGTCGATGCTGAAAAAATATTCGAGTTTGCTGAATGTTTACTATTATTTCCTTTGCAGTTCGACGGTGAGAACATGTATATGAGTATGACAGAGCCGAGCCAGGACTATGTGCCAGCCAGCCAGGTGGGTTAATTAATCTTCTCTGCCTTGTTTCAAATTGTAATTAAACAAATTCAAAGAGTCGCATTGCAAATGAGTGGCACTATCAGTAACTGCTGCAATCAGGAATAATCATAATTTATAAACAAAGCATTTAAGCCTTGTTTCCAGTTAATGAGATAGAGCTGATAAAACACCAGAGTTGGCGTTTGTTGAAAGATACTACCTTGTTTCCTCTCCAGAATGCAAGCAGCTGTTTTGCCAGCATGATCTTTCCTAAACAGTTGTTTTACCTTCAGGAAATAAAGTCTTTACAGGTGCAGGTTATTTGTTTATCTTGACTGCAGACAAGTTAATCATTATAAGCTACACATGTCACCAAGAGCTTTAATGATCACTCGTAGGCCAGTTGTAGTTGAGGAAATTGAATTTTTCACACTAATCGTGTGGCTGAGGAGTGCTGCCAGTGTTACGTGATTAGTTGTGGGGTTAAGGTAATGACTTGGTCTTCTGCAGCTCACAGCCTAAAAGGCTTAATGCCATGTGGAGTCTTTACAGGGAATTTTTAATCCTTTCCCTTTTGGGCAATGCTACGCACTAAATTCTGATATTAGGAGTATATTTAAAAATCTTTTGCCTTTCTGCTTGAACCCTGGGATACTATAGATTTCTAAGAATGAAAGATCTTAAATACTTCTTAAAAGGCAAAAATAATATTGAAACTTTTGGTTTCTCTACCTGTAGCTGCATCTATATGTAGGAGAGAAATTTTTATTTACTTCATGTGTTTCAGTCAGTTTAATTCCATATTAAGTGTTGGTGATAATGGTTCAGGTCAGTTAGATTGTGACAGAAACTGCCCTGAATAATCAGGCTTGTGGTCTAGGTCATGCAGGATCTCAGGCCCAGTAGTGTCTAGTCTGATATGCCTCTTTCTGACAGGACCAGTAGGGTTAAGTGAAGAGCTCTCATGAGGTGGGAAATAAGTTTGTCTGCATAGTAAATGTGTGTAGATGAGCAGGGTGTAATGTAGGAATCAACATCTTTGGGAAGTGACAGTACAGTCAAAGCTTCATGAGTAGGGTTCTTCAGGTTCATTTGAGGGTGGGGAAGCAGGAGGCTGCATGAGATGAGCTGCATTGTTCAATCAGAAAGATCACCTTGGAAATGTTCCACCATGTTGCTTGCCAGCCTTCTGTTGAAGTTATTTGGAAGTACCTTTAGAGAAGAGCTGTGCTTTGCGTTTAAGATTTGTGTGTGATTGAACTTACTCTGCTAAGAACTCTCCAAGATCCAGAGGTAGTTTAGAATAGAACTGTTTGATTAAAAAATGAAAAATTGTATTATTAATTTTTCTCTAACCATTAATCCAAAAACTGTACTGACAAGTTTTAGTATTACTATTAGATTAAAGCAGCCTAGTATCATCTCATTTATGCCTTAAGGGTTTTGAAGTGCAAGGGCTAATTGAATTTGTTTGAAACAGTAGAAGTACAAACTCAGTGAATGATTGCTGTTATAAGGCAGCTGCTACCTTTCAGAGAATCATTATGTCTATCTTAAATAGTTTTGAATAAAGAATTGCAAATCCACATTATACATCAGAATTATTTTTCTTCTGTTGATATTTTCGTTCTGTGTGCATGTATTTTAAATAATTCAAATGGCATATTGAAAAATTAAGAGTATAAGTTTTAATCTTTCATGCGGTTTCTACATGTGCTAACAAGGCCCAGATCCTCAAAAGATATTCATGCTTCTAACACTCACTGGTTTCAGTGGAAGAAACATGCTTAAAGCACCTTTAAACTTCCGGGCCTGGATATTTTAAGTGCAAATGACTTTGTCTCCAAGGAGAAAATCCATCACATATGACATTTCCAAATTCAAAGATGACAGAACCCCTGAATGCTCACTAAGGGCTGGAACCAAGAAAAGGCTTATAGACTTAAAATCTTGCCGTGGGAAAGTCAAGCTCTTGGGTGTCTGGCTCCTGGATGGTGGTCAATACCCAATCCAATCTGCTTGGTAAAGCTGGAAAGAATGTGATGATCACCACTTTGAAAACAAAGTGTGCAAGAATGTGTACCTTGCTGGGGAGGGAGAGGAGGAAGAAAGGATGTGACTCTTATTTTCTGGTCCCTGATTTCAAGACTGTTTGTTCATTTTCCTCTCAGTGTTACTGGGTGTAAAACTATCCCACAAAAAGAGATGAGGAAAAGTCCCCTCCCAGAGGAAAGCCTGGTCACTTCATCTATAGTCTTTTGTCCTGTGTCCATTTTGCAGCTGTTCTCATGAGCCTTGCAGTTACACAACCTCAATGAGAGGAGGGCAGGCTCCTTCCCACCCTCAGTAACTTGGCCATTCCCCTTCAGAGATGAAGGTTGGAATCCTGTCGGAATGGGGCGTGAATACATCTCTTGATGGCTGCACGTCTGTTAACTAAAATATGAATCCCACATGTTAGGAGGTGCAGGGTTCTATCAGAAACTCTTCTTCAAGCTCTGATCATGCTGACTGAGTCAAACATGAGCATCATTTTCTAACTTCACTGACATGGCTTATTTGGGAGGTAGGTTGGCAGACTTGAGTCATGGTGTGCAACACCGAAGACTTTTCACTGGGCTGTCTTCAGGATGATCTGACTGTAGAGGCAGGATTTTTAGGGTCCCTATGCACACTGACATGCACTTCAGCTCTTTCTGTTTACTGCAAAATGTTCGAATCCAGAAAAAAATACCACCTTGTATTATATTAAGGTTTTTAATCAATTTATACCCTTCAGGCTGACATAAATAAAAGCTCAGCCATTGGACAGGAAAAAATACAGTTTTGTTCCTTTTGCTCTATAACATCAAACATCTGCATAGCTTGGTAATCCAAGACAAGTTGCCTCACAGCATCCCTCAACAATTACCATTTCTGTTCAATTTTCAAATTGGTACATGCTTTGGGACTTGCAGACTAAGTTGCTAAGTAGCAACATATGGCTCACCACTGTTCCTGTGATGTTGCTGCAAGCAAATAGCATAATTCTATACTTGAAATGATTTTTACAGAAAGCCAGGGCTGGAACTGAGCCAGAAGTGTAAGTATACAGTAAAAATTAATGACATTCTTTTAAACTGTCCCAAAAGGCTGTTTGGCAATGTTGTCTCTGTGTACATTTTATATATACGTGTAGGTACTGTATTTTTGGTTATGATGTATGTAGTACAGGACTCTGCACTGCAGGTATCTCCTAAAGGAGTTCTGCCAGCCGTATTAACACACACACGTAGTAAAACTACATGACATTTTCACTACTAATTGCACTTGGATCTGGAAACATCTATCATTTTAAAATAAAACTCTGCCAACTGCTCTGCATCTCAAATTCTCCCAAATATATTGTTTTCTCCCCACACCTGTAATTGGAATCTCGGGTATGAATTGTTCTTCGTGCAGTCTCTCCTCCTGTGATTTGTGGACCACGTGCAGCACAGTATAAAATTACATTGTTCATTTTACATTTCTTCCTGGTCACAATACAGAATGTAATTCAGGACTCTCTTACACAAGGCCTCGGCACTTTTGTAGCCTTCTGTTTTAAGGGCAACGAATCCAGCTGCCAAATCCCCTGCATGATCCAGAGGGAAGGGAGGAGAAGTGGCTTGGACCTGATGGTTTGGGGCAGTACCCCTGTTACCCCAGTGGGAAGAAGAGAGCTACCCAAGGCAGAAGAAGGGATATGGTTTGCACAGGGGTGGTATTTTGCTCCCTTCAGAGCTACACCAGAAAGCTCCATCTGTGTGAGATATGTATGTGTGCTCTTTGATACAGTGGGGACCATGGCTATCAAAACTGGTCTGTCCTGTACAGCTCTGGGGTAAAATAGTGATATCCAACAAAGTTTTTTCATACTAATAGGAAACTAAAGTCTTCCTTTGACTCTTCTTCCTGTATGCACATGGTCCTGCGTATATCCCTGACTTTTTTTACATGTTTCTACATTTTTTAGTGTATTAATGGGTTATCTATTACTTTTGTGAAGTAGAGATGGATAAATGCTGTGTAATAGCTGCCCTCTCTTGCTCTGCATTGGTCCTCGTGGGTAGACTAGAATTCCACAGTACTGTATCCCATTCCTACCAGACGATACAGCTCTTCTCTCTTGTCATTCATCTGGAGCCCCAGTCAGGAGACCAAGGCAGGAGTTGGCTGCCTTGGAAAGGATTCAGGAAAAGCAGCATTCTTAGATGGAGAATCACTAAGTGGTCCAGTGTAGTCCCACGGGTACATACTACCTGGAAATCCAGGGCAATCCTGCCCAAAAGCTGGAAAGCTTTTGCTCGTTAGTTGAGAGGCTGCTCCATGGTGAGAGGGCAATGTCACCTGGTCAGTCTGGCTGGCTGCACTTCAGGGCTGGTTTGGACCACAATCCACCTCCTTCTTGCTTCACTGTCTTTTAATTTGACATCTTGACCTATATTTAAGACCTTTTTCAAATTTCCCAGAGAAGACATAACTCAGGTGAAGCACCTTTACCCTCCTTTCCTCAAACTCATTTTAGTCAGGTTATGTTCAGTAAGTATTGAACTTGCACTCCGACCAGAAGAAGAAATGTATATGACCTACTTAACTCTGAAAAATGAGTTCCTCAAGCACGCCTTTACTTAACGCTTCTTTCATTTAACGCCTATTCCATAGCCCAGGCTGTAAAAACACTAAAGAGGGCAACGTATTTTTCCCTAAGGATCCTAAGCAAACATACCCGTAATTACAGTTGTGTAAACAAAAGTGTCCCTTTCCAGCCTTCAAAAATCATTAGCGTGGATCTGAGATGGTATCAGAAACCTCGGCAAGTAGAACACATTTTTCATCCTCCTTTTTGTCTTCTGGCTGTAGAAGCCTTGCACTTACATTTTCTTTACAGCCGTGTGAGCGAAAAACTTTTTAATGAAAGCAGGTTTGGAGGGTAATTGCCTTGCTCCAGAAGTTTGGGGCTTTAGAAGTAAATGTCAGATCCTGCTAGAATTATGCTAAAATTGTGAACTTGGCCCCGTTGTATACACAGTGATCCTGTGCATCAATTAAAAGTGTTTTTCTTAAGAGTTGCCGAGGGGAGGGAAGTAATGTAAACACTGCATCTTGTCTTAGCTGTGGATCAGGACGAGAGTGACTTCAGTGATAGGCCCGCTATAAATCAATAAAGTAAAAATAACAAAAGCTATTATTTTACCATGAAAAAGGTAAACAGAAAATCAATCATCAAATGATGAATTCTCTGTCCAAAAGCCAGGGGTATTTTTTCCCCTCTCGCAAGAGAAAAGGCGCTGCTGTTTTGCTGTGCATGACATGAGAGAACTTTCTGTTTAATGAGCAACCGGTGTAAAATATCTTTGAAAATGTTTCCCTCTACTCCTTCATGTACAACTTTTTTAGCATGTGAAAACAGATTATAGACATCATATATTTTAGTTATGTAGTTTCCTTTCCAGGAAACTCTACAGGTCAGCAGTGCGGATGAATTATGGGATGTAACCATGGGAAATGTTAAAGGCAGTATTTTTCAACCGAGCCTCGCATAAAATGAACTTTTTTGGTCCATAAAATGTCTGGAAGAATTACATGAATTTGAACTACAAATTAGACCAATTACTATTATACTGTCCCTTTTGGCACAGGCTGCTGCAGTCGAGTCGGTTTGACCTGGTGACCTCTTACTGAATCGACCGATAAGATGCCAGGCTTTGATTAATCTAGTTAGTTTTACAAAGTCTGGCATCTCAACAAGCCCAAACTAGTTACTCAAACCAGTCTTCAATGTAACATTCAAATGATCACTCCGTGGAGTCCCAGAGGTATTCATTACAGACAAAATTGCTCTTGTTGCCTTGCATACAAGCGGAGTTTTCAATGGGAAATGAAAGGCTGCCTGGAAAAATAGGCCACCTAATTAAGTTAAACTACTCCAGCATTTGGCTTGACATCTTCATTACTCAAAATTAAAAAGATGCTTCACTTGAGCACACAAGTTACTATTGTTTATGTTGTTTTCCTCTTAAATTGGCTTCTTACATAGAAGCCTGCTTTTCAGAATTATGTCTTGTAATAGCTCACATATTTCTTGCAGTTTATAAAAATGTCTTAATAGGTCCGACGCTACTGATCGCTGCGCGACGCGAGTACGAGTCAGCTTGTTACTGAGGTCTCGGCAGCCTTACTGCTTACATGACACTTTATTAATAGAGGGCTGGATCCTGCCAGGTTTACCTGCTTGGATAACCTTTGCTCATTCATATACTGAGCCGTTCCTTGGCCTTCTTGCTCGAAAGTCCAAGGGCCAAGACCTAGGTGTTAAAAGTCACTGATGGGAACCGGGAGCTCTCAGCTTTTCCTGCGATTGGCACAGGGCTAAACCAAAGTAAAAACCTGGAGAAGAATAGCAAAGAGGAGCCATTCCTCGGTTGTCATCTTCCTCTTCTTGAGCGTTGACATTTTACACTAAATCATACTTTTTTTTTTCTTCTGGAAATTTCAACAGCCATTTGGGAGAGGTATAACACGGGTGGGACCCACTGTCCTTCTGAATACTGAGCAGCACTCCATTGTTCCCGAGCTTTTCTAAGTAAAGAAAAGGAGGAAAAAAAAAAAGAAAGGCCGGAAAATAAAAGGATTCTTTGCCCTTCATCATCATGTGCTGTGGTTACAACATTATTTCATCTTTTAATGTCTTTCTTAGAAGGGGTCTGGAAATTTAGACAGAATATTTGCCCCCTAAACAGTCATACTTAAATGTAAATCTCTACTAATGCTATTTTAAGAACATTTAAAAATGTAAACATGTGAAGAGCACAGTGTCTTGATTGCTGGTTTAGAGTCTGTGATGCTAATGAGGCTTCTGACAGGTTAAATGTGGTGTATCATCTCTATTTTCAAGCAGCAGGATTTGTGAAGATGTGACTCCTGGTTTTTTTTAAGTTAAATTCTGCTTATTGAATATGTATATTGCTGGTTTTATTACCCGGTGCTTTGTAGTGAGCATAATTTAGGCCTGTTTTGCAGGGGGTGGGGGGGTGTCTCTAAAAAGTGTTTTATTTTTAGTGTGGTTTTTTTTATCTCTAGTTGAATATTTGGCAAATGCAGTGACTAATTTATAGAAGTATATCTTGTAGTGTTAAGTTCAATATTATAGCATAGGTGATACTGCCTGTGGTGTAGTATGGACCAAAATCTGTCAAATAGCACCCCGAGTTACCTGAAGTATCTTAGCTTTCATTGAAAAATATTCTTCTGCATCTCCTTCTCCTGGCCTGCAAACAGCCTGAAGCAGAAGCTGAGAGGGGATGGAGCTGCTCTACTTGTCCTCAACGGGTAGCACGTAGAAACCTATTGTGGTGAAAGTATCTCCTTCCTTTCAGCATCCCCAAAACACTGGGTGTTCCCACAGAGATCCTGCTAAAGCACCCCCCGTGCTGCTCTCTGGAGGGTGCCCTGGTAGGGTCTGTGCTGTGAGGAACCAAGTGCCTTTCTTTTCAGGAGAGAACAGTGAAAAGGGTGTTGAACAGCGACCACCCTTGGGTCCCTGCCTGGGATGTGGGCTGAAGAGGGTGGGCACAGGTAAGCAGGGCAAGACTCCAGCTTGGAGGTCTAAGGATGCCCAGCGTGTGCCTAAGGCCCTTGGGTATTCCGAAGGAATTGCTCTGCGAGTTCATCAGTATTTCTAAAAAAGATTTGCACTTCTCTTATCAATTTACTCAAACTTCCTAAATAGGAATTGTGCCCAGCTGGGTCTTGGTCTGAAGGGAAGTTTAAATGCTTCAATCACAGCACAGGACCCAGATCTTATAATCTTTTCTAATATTTGTGCTTCTGCTTATTGTCATTTTTAAAACTGATTTCAATTTAATACCTTCACTGAGAACACGCTTCCCAGCAAACCATTATAGAATATGTATGAAATTAATGTAATTAACAAAAATACTCTCCAGAGTGAAATCTTAATAAAAGTCTACTCTTTTACCTGATTCTGTTAACTTTGAAACTGTGATTGGTTTAAATCAATAAAATCACTGTCAGCACATTCTCCTTCTTGAAAATAAAATACATCTGGTACTGGAAAATTAATGTTTTGCTTGAGGCTTTGCCCTTTACCTAATGTAAATTAGAGAAATTGATTAACAGAATAGAAAAAAAGTTATGCCTTCCCCCGTAATATATTTTTGATAGCTGTTGCTTGATAAATTAGTATATTGTGTGTTTTTAAATGAATGTGATTTATTGCTGTTGTCTACCCTATGAAGAAACACAAAAAAATTGTTTGCAGGATCATTGACTTGAACATGTCAATGGCACTGTTGGACAACTCTTGCTGAGCGTTAAGATGATTTATGTAACAGACCGAAGGCTTCCACAGTAATGCATTATAGTCTCGAGCTATCAAGCCTTGTTCACGCAGAGACAAAAGAAGCTGAAAAACACTTGCTTCTGAAGGTCCTCCGTTTAGAAATTAGAGATAAGGTTGGTCCTATTAAAAACTCCCAGACAGATCTGCTGTCAAGGATATTATCCTAACTTTCAACTGTGCAGGAGGTACGCTGCTGTTTTCCCTCATCTAATGAGCTCATTGTTTTTGCATTACTCTCGATTCATAAGTATTTCAGTTATGTAACAATGTGCTCAATAATAGAAGAGGAGACAGCCTGAAGCATCTATCTTTTAAAAACTGGCATCTTTCCACAGTTCAGCTGCAGAAGCCTTGGTGCAAATGAAAAATTAAGGCACGCTCTACAGAGTTGGCAGTAGCGTTCGTTTCGCTTCAATTAAATATCTATAGGCAAATTCCCAATTTTTAGGGAACCTTTGCTACTACCAGATCCTGGTGAGTACATCAACGGTGACTGACGCATCCGCTGAGCACAGGAATTAGACTTACTTAAGGTTTCTTGTCCTCTGTGCTGTCATATACTGTCTGTAATGGTTCTGCTGGGGGACTTACACGGGATATTTGAATCCTTGCTGCCTCTTGTGGTCAGTGTCAGAGGGATCTCCTTTGGTTTCCCTCCTCTGATTACTTTTTAAAGTTCTGTTAAAATTATTTTGAAAAGCAAGTTAGTTTTGCTGGCCAATATGCTGTCATCACTGGGAAGTACTTCAGCAAAGGGGCTTTATTTTTATTTTCTTCTTTCTCCTTGCTCCTTTTTCCTCGGTTCCTATGCAGCAGCTTGTGCAAGCATTTCCCTTATTTTTTTGATCAGTATCTGAGTTCTTGGAAAATAAATACTAGATTTTTTTGTGTGTGTGTGTAGCACAGCAGGATCTTTAGTCCTAATTTGAGTTCCATGTTAGTAAAGAACCGACCTTCAACATACACCTTTCCCTACAGTTTTGCCCCCCTCCCATAGCTTGTTGCTGGATTTGGCCAGGCTAAGTGGTATAAAAGATAAATTGAAGGGGACCAACAAGGTCATCGTTCAGCAACAAAAGCTGGGACTTGGGTTGGACAGTGATTCAGGGTTAAGTGTTCGTATCATTTTATTCTGGCAAGCTTTTCTCATAAAATTATAGGCTTAGGTGGCATAGATAATGAGGTCTCTTGATCTCAGAGTGGGCATCTCAAAGATCATCTGATTTATGAAGTTTCCATCATCTGAGGCAGAAACACCACAAATATTTAACCAGAAACGTAGAATATTGTCCTTTAGATTTGGGAAGACATGCTTGCTTCAGAAAGCTTTTTCATAGTTTCACGTCCGTAAATAGCCCAAATTTAAGGATGCTCAGCTCTGGGGTTCCCACTGTGCAGCTCCCATCTGAAACATACTGAAATCTGTTTATAATAAATACAAGTATAATGAAAATCCTCTTGGTAATAAAGTAAAATTAAAGCCTGTGTCTGCTCAGAGCTATGCCGTGTGTTTAACGGTGTTACTTTGTTAGAGGGCTTTCACTCTGGAATGTAATAAAGGTCCAGGAAGTTCCCCTAAACTGAAGAGCTGATAAACACCTCATCCACTCCCAGTCATGAGATGAAAGCGAAACCACTGGCAAAGTTCCTAGCAGCTCTGTGGTAAAGTAAATAAAGCATTTACTGCAACTCTTTTCTTTTCTTTTTCTTTATTTTTTTGGATTCAGAAGTGCGAGGGCGAGCTTGCTGGGGTTTCTGTGACCAGTAGAGTGACAAGGAGCTATTCCCTGTCTTTCTGAATAGAGAAAGCCCTGCTGATAGTAAAGCCAACTATGAAGGAAAAGAGTCCTTGGAACGGGCAGAAAGACCCTAACACTTCTTTCTCCCCCCCAAGAAAAACCTAACAGAGGTGAAGCTACAGGCCACCATTTATTATTAATACGTATGAGCTGTAGCTATGAATTGTAATTGGATACAGGGAGTGTAGCCTTCCCTAATGCTTTTGATGGTAGATAACTCCTTCCATTAGAAATCCCAGATAAATGGCTGGGGTTAGAAGAAGAGATGCTCTGAGGAAGCCCAGGGGTCGGGACAGGATGATGACTGGGACAGGATGATGACTGGCCTAGGAGTGGGAGTTCTTGCTGTAGGGAAAACATCAGGCCTGGAGTTCTCTTGAATGCCTTTTTGGGAAGAAAGTAACACGAAGGTTTTCCCCGTGGCAAGGGGAGAGGCAGCAGGAAAGTAGCAGTGGCACCTCCTTCCCTCCACCCCGCAGCTGCAACAGCCTTGTGTCTGGGATCTGCTGGGTTTGCTGCAGGTTGTGCAGAGGAGAGTAACCTCAGGCATGGGGAGGACAGTAGGACTGTGATGACTAGTGCAAAACCCCTTTGTTTGTAATTGGGCATTGATTCTTCCCTTATCCTTCTGCATGACTTCATACACCATCCTGTCCTCCATTTGCAAACTCGTTTTGGAGAAGATGTTTCCTTCTAATAGCTGCTCTTTGAAATTGTGTCCTCATTTCTTTTTTTGTCTTTCCTGAAGATACTTTGCAGGGGCAGAATGTATTTAAATCCTTGCGTTTCCAGAATTAACAAAAGCAGCTCTCTTGTTGCAGGAAGGGTGGAAGTGGTTGGTCTCTGTGCTGTAAACCTTGTGACTATGGGTGTGGGATGTGCAAAGGCTGATGCAGAGGAGCTGAGAACCGTGGCTGTTCTCAGAAGAGAGCAGAACAGGCTTTTGGGCTGAACTGTTACAACTGATCCCTTTAACTCTTGATTTGGATCACATGTTGTGTAATTTAAGAGATACAGTCATGCCCACCACATCCCCATAAATAAGCCTAGGAAGAATGTGGGTAAATAATCACAGTTATCCACCTTGGTGCATTACTCTGCCTTTACCTGTGGCTTTTCTTTGGATCGGGTTGAGTTGGGTGACTTAATGGCACCAGGGAACAGAAGCCTAAACAGTTGCTTTGTGGAGTAACTCGGTTAGCTGACTGACAAAATGTGTGAACCGTTGAGTTCATAGATGAAGAAAGGAAAACTCTGTGAGTTGGAGACCCCACAACTGTATTTTTATAAACACAAAGTATAATCCTACAAAGTACGCACTATTTCTGTATTTATTTGTTTTTCCTTGTAGCAGAACAAATGCATGGTTCTCCTGGAAGCCTAAAAGCAGTACCTTTCTTCTTCACTGTGTAATTCTCGATCAGAGAAGCAGGGAGTCTTCTGAACCATTCTGAGCCAATGTTAATTTTATAAATTGCATTCCCTTTTCCACAATTCCCATGAAAAAGGTATTCGGCTAGATGAACACTCTTGGAAAATTTTAATAGGACCCTTGAAATCTGTTTGAATTCGGCTTCTTTAAAGAAAAATCTCTTTCTAAAGGAAGCTGTGAAAGTAGCAGAGATTCTTGTGCCTTAGAGGCAATTTTTCTTCCATACATAATGGTGAAACTCCACTGTTATAATAGATGGGTGTTGAAAATGTTCTCTTTGTTAAATCGAAGCGCCTGCTTAGAAATAAATGAGTTGGGATATTTTTTGTTTGTTTTGTATGACTTTTTTTACTACTCTTGATCAGTGTTCCTACGATTTTCATAGCACTTCCTGTTTGTTTGGGTTTTTTCTTTTTCCAGTCTTTTCCTGGCCCAAGTCTTGAAAGTGAAGATTTTAATATACCTCCTATAACTCCTCCGTCATTGCCTGACCACTCCCTGGTGCACTTGAATGAGATAGAGTCTGGGTACCACTCTCTGTGTCATCCCATGAACCACAACGGCCTCCTTCCATTCCACCCGCAAAACATGGATCTACCTGAAATCACAGTTTCCAACATGCTTGGCCAAGACGGGACGCTGCTTTCCAATTCCCTCTCTGTGGTAAGCGTTTGCAGCCTTTCCTTTATGCTCTGCTCTAAGTTGTGAATTCATGGCAACACAGACCGGTTTGAAATCCTCAAGTCACGGAGCAAGCTGGCCTGACCCTGGGTTTTGCATCACACTCCCTGTCTCAAATGCTCCCCCTCCTTGGAAGGCAGGGCAGGTTTTCCAGCTGAGTTCCTCAAAGCCAGCAGGTTTCTCACCGCCTTGAGTAGAATTACTCCAGGTTTACGTGGATGTAACTAAGTGACAAAAGGAGGCTCGAGGCTTTGACTTCTGCTGGAGCAGGGTTTGGATCCAGATGGCCGTTGTTCTGTGTTTGTCTGACGAGGCTCTTTCCATTCTCATTTGCATGTGCTGAGAGATGTACAAAAATCTAATATCTCCTTTTTTGTTTACCGCACGTTTGGAAAACAGCAAATGTTATTTCTGATTCCAGGCCAAATCTTACAGCCTTTTTGCAGTTCCCAGTCCTTAGCCAGCCAGAATCCAATTGAAATGACTGGACGATTTGCTTATAAAGTCTGTCAGATAGTCATTATGGTCGTAATCTTGGGAAGCCTGATATTATAAATCACTTCTTTGAATGTTAAATTGCTTGCAACAACTGCAGAGCTGCTTTACATGTTACATTTTCAAGTGGGCTCTACAAATAATTAGTATACTGCTTACATAGCAGCTCCAGACAAGATTATTTCACGCTGAATCCCATGGAAGAGGATGGGGCCTGGCATTGTGTGGTGCTCGCAGGACTTCAGGCACTCTGCTAGATGGGCTGCCCAGGAACTGCAGATCCAGGCAGACAAAATTAAGGATCTGCTGTTCCTAGAGATCCCAGGGTCTGGGCTTCTCGCTGAAGGATCCAGTGGGCCCTGTGTCCCAGCTGGGAGGCTCTGTGCTTAGGGACTGAGGCTGTCTTGGCTTCCAGATTGCTACCTCCCCACCACATTACCTAAAAAACCACCCTGATATGTAAGTCCTGAGAGCTGAGGCAGCATATAGAGGTTTGGGGGGGTGAGGGCTCTAGGCTCAGCTCCCCATCAGAGTAATAGCCCTAGAGCCAGGGGCTGTAGGGGCCAGAAAGCAGTTAGGTTACAACAAAAATGTGCCTTGTCACAGGGCTTCATTGCAACTTAATTAAAAGAAAGCTGCCTTGATTTTGAGGAGCTCTGCATTCCCTCTGAGGATGTCCAACAAGCTGTGCTGCAGGGGGGCTAGTCTTGGCTTCTTATGTGCTGCTTAGTTGTTATTGATTTACTAGGATGTCGCACGCTTTGTGTTTGAGGTCAGAATTTGACCCCGGGGTTATGCTCAATAATGGGAGGAGGGAGGGAGAGGCAGTTTTTCATCGAGAGAGAGAAATATCCTTCATGGAAACGTTCTGAATTTTGCTTGCGTTTCCGCAAAGCCGATGACGCGCGTTAGGGAGCACGAGCTGAAGCCTTGTGTGGGACTCGGAGAATCAAAGCTATGGAACGACTTGAAAAAGCAAGAGAAACGTTTGGCACTCCAGTCAGGATGAGCACTATGCATTCTTTTAAGCTCCGCTGTTCCGCAGTAGCCTCTCGCAACAAGCTCTGAACAAAGGGCCTTGAGAGTCCGTAGATGATCACAGTGAATTATTGCACCGAGGGCAAATACAAAAAAGCTCAATAATTTAACGAGGCAATTTTGCTACTGGGACTTGGGAAGATCAGGAAACATGAAAATCAGCCGTCAAGAAGAATATGCGCTAAATTTTAACAGTCATTTCTGAGGATTTGTTCAATAAAGCATGATCCTTGAAGCATCGTGGGCTAAGTCAACTGTTATCCCGAACTCGCATGCCCTTTGCACACAAGAGGGCCTTTTAACCAGCAATAGTTTGAACTCGAGCTGCCTTGCCTGTCGAGGGGATTAAGCTCCATCTTGTGTTAGTACAACGGGTAGGATGCTAACGCCGTGGTTTGGTACGGTTCAAACGCTGTTTGGCAGTACAGGCGAACCCATCGGAATTCCATAACTTGAGAGAAATTAACTGGAGGGAGATAATTTCAGTGAATTCTTCAGTGCATAGAATGGTGCCATTGTCCCTTTGGCTTTCCATTGATGGAGGAGGGCAGAGGGGTTTGTAGCGTTAGCATTCTCTGCTCAGCTTTGAAGCTCTTCTTTATAATCCGTAACCTTTTACATTTTTTTTCTTCAATATGACTCTTTTCTCTTGCTATTACTCATCTCTAAGTTTCTGTTTTACTATGTCATCAAACTCTGATCCATTTAACAAGTACTTGACTAAATCACTTTTATATTGCCTCATATAGAAAATAATGTGTAAGTTTCTCCAATCCATCTAAACCCTCAGTGCCGTATAATTTCTGGTGCATCAACTACTGCTTAGTGAATTTGGAAACCATGTATCTTGCTTCATTTTTCAGGGCACTAATGAGTATTTTTAGAAAAATTATTCTTAGAAATGAGTCTGTTGCCTGTTCTCTGTCCCTAATTAATTTCACATCTTCAGCAAATCTTACTTATATTGGGACAAATTCATCTGCAGTGCAATGTGCCTCTGATTGAATTTGGTCTTTTTTTTCTTTTTCGCTTTCAGCATCCTCCTTTTTTAGGCAGTTTGTAACCCACGTTGGTGTTTTAGCAATAATACTTTCCTCTTGGTCTGTGTTAGAACTTACAGAGTGGTTTTTCAGATGGTGTTTCTATAGACAAAGTATTAATTAATGCTATCGAAACAAGAGGAAGGAAACACAGTGAGCTCAGAAGCAAAGTAGGAAAATAGTCTATAAGCTGAACATAGCATTTGTCTTTCATCTCAAGTACCAGGTGTTTTCAAATGAGGATTTCTGTCAGTTTGGACAGACTGAAAATTAAGGATACACCCCTCCCAAAACCCCTTCAAAACTGCCCCCATTAGAAGCCCTGGTTTCGTGCTGTGCAGCACTCCCTCCAAGCTGCAGATGAAATCCTTTTGAGTGAGGATTGCAGGATTTGCCCCAAGCTCTGTAAGAATTCTCCTCTGTGGCAGTGCTTAAACACACACAATAAGAGCCCACTACCAGCTCAGTGAATTCTTATTAGGGATCAGCTTCTTACAGATTTTTTTTTTTACACTGTGGGAATTCTTCCTGAAAATTTTTACAATGCTGGGAGATGAAAATTTCCCATTTACTGGGTCTGATACTTAAATTTGGAATTAGCCTTCTCTGAAACTGTGATTGATTTGACTTCCTATTGCACCTCCACTACTTTAAAAAAAAAAAAAAAAAGAAAAAAACCCACTACAATGTCTCTTTCTCATTATTCTGCTGTCAGTTCATATATTGCCTTCTGTGTTTGTGTATTCCTGCGTAGGTGACATAGAGGCACATGCACACTAATTTATACCGGGCTGTCACATACAGATTTATTTAGATGCTCATTATATCTGAATATTGGGGGGTTTAGAAGTCTCCAGGATTTGTACAGAATGTGGCACATGGGGATGGGACCACACGGGCGAGCCCCAGCGTGGTCGGCGAGCTGAGGGAGCTCACTGAAGTCCTCCTCCAAAACAGATGTGACTTCTGCTCCTGCTTCTTAAGTAGCTCCAATTAGATATAGATAGAGCTGTTTAAAGATGTACTGATGGTTCTGTTGTTTCTATATAACAGAATAGGGACCCCTTCCTGATGTACACCAATTCAAGGCAGCTCTGAGTAGGCTTGGTTCAGTTCCAGCTGGGTCTTGACCTGCCAGCACTTCTCCATTTGCATGAATTTTCTTGCAATATTCCAAGGATCACAAGAAATACCCTTCTACCACTTGCAAACAAATGCATGTATATACCAGCTCCATGAGAATGTGTGTTTTGCTATAAAAAAAATGCATTTGGACGTGTTCTGTAAAATGAATTTTACCAGGTGTTCATTTTCTCAACAAAATTACAGACATTTTGGTTTCTTTAGTATATCATATAGATGATTGCTTTTTTCCCCCCAAGAAACCAAGGTTAAAAATCACAGTGCTGTTTTTACATAGAGGGGTGGAAAAAAACCCCTATTTTTGGAATACTTTCATTTATAGTCTTATGCTGATCTTTTTGAGAATGTGGCTCATGATGGTATGCCATAGAAAATTTACAAGAAAGAAATAAAAGAGATTTTAGTTTCTTGAAATGCTTCAAATTTCTGGGTTTGAAGTTCCAAGTGGAAAAGATGTTAAAAGGCAATAAAATCAGGGGATTTATTTCCCAAATGTTCTGCTTCTGCTGGCAACAAAAGTCAGCATAATGTATATACTTAGGTTTATTGTCATTTTTAGTATACAGTCAAGGCACACTTTGAATTCAAAGGCTACTGTACTACTGTTTTGACAACCACCACATCAGTAGGTAATGTGCAGGACATATGAAACTGAAGCAAAAATGTTTCTTTAGGTCTATAGGGAGTGCAGTACATCAATGAATTCAGATATATTAGAGCAGCATGAATTTCTAATATGTTGCTCTTATGGAAAAGACCACTGGCATATTGAATAATGCTGCTTTCAAAGCAGAGCAGAAAATGTGATTACAGACAATTTCATTGCTGTTTTTAAAATAAATATTTTCAAAATCTTGAGGTATTTTATTTCATGTAATGCATAAAATATGTAACAGTGGACTAGAGCTAAAGATCTTCCAGGACACAGCAGAGTAGATGATGTCAGCTATAATTATTCAGATGTGGAATAATAGAAGCATTAGTTTAAAATAAAATGCATGTCACAAAGGCCCATGTCCTTATTTTTAAAAAAAGCAATAAAGAGCTGCTTTTTTTTTTTTTCTTCACACTCCGACAGAAGAATAAAGGCAATGAATAATTATTTAACATTATGCCCCAATTCATCAAAGCCCGAACAATTGCATTACACTTTTTTCATTAATTATATTTTTTAGATATGCAGCCCATGAAAGAGTAATATCTTAAAACGTGGCACTCTCTGTAACAAGGAAGAAAGCTACATTTTCCCCCCCCCCATTTTTCATCTCAGGTAGAATGAAGCATGTATTTCTTATTCACAGTACAGCTGCTAATAAATCCCATACAGGAGATTGTTGTTGTTGTAGCTGGGAGGTATTTAAGAGATTTTGTTTTACCATTTTCATACATAGTAGTTTAAATTCACTATTCATGACTCATCTTGAGGCTGACCTATATGGTTGATTTTTATTTTATTTATTTTTTTGGCACCTTAAAGCATTAGTACCAACTACTGAGTCAAACTTTTTCTTTCTGATGAACAAGATGAATAACTTCCATTAAAAAAAAAATAAAATGAAAAAATTTGCCCCTTCTAACCTAAGTGTTGAGATTGGAATCATGCTTGGATATTTTTTTCCTAGCTTATATTCCATGCCAGTGCTAGAAGATACTTTTAGTCTCTTGTGAATACTTCACATTTGTGCCTCATTACCAGGCTCTGGGCTTCGGTTTACATCAAAATTTACTGTTATGCTACACAGCCCTGCTGCTACCCCAAATTTCATTGCAGTGAGTTATTGCCATCAGACACACCAAATCATAAAGCTAAGGTCAAGGAACATCTTGTGTTAAAGTTTTTGGATTGTTTCTTTTTTTTTTTCCCCCGTCCTTTAAACAACTTGCAAGATATCATTATTTTCTTTTTTATTTTGTTTTATTAAAAAGAAAAAGCCACCATATTTTCCAGGCTGGACTTTCTCATTGAAAGAAGCCTTTTGTGGCAAAATTTCACAATAGTGTATGTGTTGTCAGCCATAGGGCTACACAGCCACACCTTCAGCTGATGTCAGTTGGCACAACTTCATTGTCTTCGGTGGCATCACGATGATTTATTCCATCGAGGGCTCTGGGACATCGTGTTTCTCTTCCGTTACGTTTGATGTCTGCTCCACTCTTTTGTCATCAGAAAGATAACAGAAAGGGTATGTAGAGGAGCTGATTGAGATGTAACTTGATCAAGGTTTTATAAATACCTGCAAGTTGCATGCTTGCTAATAGTAGGCTTTTCCTGTGCTACAAAAAGGCATTAAAACATCCAATGTCTAGAAATTGCAGCTGGATAAAACTAGACTGGAAACAGAACATGCATTTTTAACAGTGGTAGTGATAACGTACTATGGAAGGTGGCTGGCTGATTCTCCATGCCTGAGGATTGAAATCAAGATGGAGCATCTCTCAAAAAGAGGTGCTCCATCTGGGACTGGTCTAATGATCCTCTCACCACAGCCAGGGGATCTGAACCTTCTTGAGGGTCCCATTGTCCCTTGGGGGCTCTCAGCTGTAAACGTTGGTCTGTTCAGACATGGTAAGGGGAACATCGCTGGTAGCATCTCAACTAGGAGGACCTCTATAGTTTTTTTCCTCCCAAGAGATAATCAGCAGAGTGGAAGAAAGTGTCCTCTGGGCGCAGCCTGTCGATGGACTCCACCTTCTTGAGGTCAACTAGGACTAGAACTGCTGTGCAGATATTTGTGACTTGTGTTTTTCATCAACTTAGCTTTGCCAGACAGAAGAAAAGGCTATACTCTCTGTAAGTATTGAGAACTTACCTTAAAGATAAATATTTGCACATTAATGTAGAAAAATAATTGTACAGAAATGACCAAAGCTCTTTTTAGAATAATTCTAAGTCTCATTTTTTAAATTGCCAATGCAGCTGTTGATTTACTGTCCACTGGGAAATAGAGCATTCTGCTTTTTTGTGTGTGGTTGTTGAGACTTCACGTGGCTCACACAATTCACAAATTCAGTAGGAAAACAACTTCAGTACGATTTCAAGGAGAAACAGCAATGTGGCATATTTTATTTTTGAAAACAGCCTTCTGTAGAAAACGCTTTGGTGAACTTTTTTCATAATGGTTGCCCCTGCCTGATAGGAATTTGTTACATAAAAAAGTAAGGAAAAAAATATATATATAGTGGTATTAATTATTGTTTCTTAGGCTTTAACCAGATAGACACAGCCTAAGACATGACAAATGTGGTGTGGAGAGAGCGAGCTTTCACTTGCGGGTGGTAGATTATACAGCACCTCACATGTGAAGTACTCACAGGAGTGATTAATGCATAAGCAGCATCATAGCTGCAAGTGTCAAACAAAACAGATAATAGAGTATGCAAATAGAGAAAACATAACTCTCAGAAAATGTCAGAAATGCAGGGCTTTCAGCAGCAGAGATTGTTGACTTTAATCTGCTGCTTTTAACATCGCATGTAGTTGTCGAGAGGAGCAAGATAATGAAATGTTTCTGAAGACTCAGGCTTTGCAAAAAAAAAAAAAGAAAAAAGAAAAAAAATCTTAGTGATCTTAAGGCCTGTAGATGGAATTGAAGTGAAATGTCTATCTCAAAACCTGTGAAGATGCTTTTGTGAAGACAAACAGGAAGGAGAAGCCCACAGCGCAGATGAAAGGGAGAGTTTTGTGCATCAGGTGGAGTAGCCTCCCCTCTCCTTCCACCTCTTTCATTGCTTAAATGCATACATTTGTACTCCTTGAACCTCAAAAGCGGTGGGGAAGACTGCACACCCTTCATGGGTTTGTGCTGCCTTCATCATCTCATCCCATCTTGTTCGGGGGGTAGAGAGATAGTTGGTGGGGATGAAACCAGTCCCCCCGTGGCACACGCTGTCTTCACTCAAGCTGCTACTTGCCTGCTGGAGGTTTAGATGTGCTGCATGACTCTAGAAGGCTGGGATGCCTGCAACCCAGAGCTTCATGCTGGTGTCACCTGCTAGAATGGAGTGTGAATTCTCATCTGTGTAGCATCGTAGATACTTAGCAAAATTTTTAATTCACTTTGGGAGAAAAAAATGCATTCTTGGCTTTCTTGAATTTTCTGAGTTGAAGGAATTTTAAAGGTCCAATATATAGTCTCACAGGGTTGTTTTTTTTTAATCTGAGATACTTTAAGTATCATTGTTTGAATTTTCCAGTGAATTTTGCAGCAGGAAGGCAAGAAAAAATTCTGCCGGGTCGGGTTTTGAGATTTAGAAAAATAATCATCAACAAAAAATAACTGATTTCTTATTTTTATCCCTTGTTCTCTCTCAAGGCAATTAAATGCTTGTGGTAGAAGGATGTCTACTCCTCCCCTGGTCCTTTCAATAGCATAAAGATTCATTTTAGAGGGGTGTCTGCCTCTGTTCCCCCCATTTATACAGGTGCATTATGTAAATGCCCTTTCTCATGCTGGGATTTGCTGGGGATAGCCTGTAAATCCTTAACCTCCACGGCTCTACTTCAGCCACGTGTACACAACTTAGGATCTCTGAAGCCTCACTCACACACCTTTGAACTGCACTTATGTGTATGTTCTGCTGCCTCTATGTTTGGACAATAAAATGTGAAAATTAATGTTAATTCGTTTTATATGGATACACATATGTGCTTGTATATGAACATATATATATATATGTATCACACTGTTAATCACCGAAGCCCTCTGCTGGAAAGGGAATGTAAAAGACAGGATGTAGCATCTGCAACATCCCACTTGTCCCCAGATCGTGGCTCCACATCGTGTGTTAAACAGAGGCTGAAACTAGAGGCGAATTATTGAAGTAGATGCAGCGGATTTAATCAGCGTACAGCGTGATAGAAATGTTGGTACCAAACCCCTGGGTTAGGAGGGAGGATGTGGTGCCTGGTGTGTAGTAACTTCAGTAACAGGCACCTTTGCTGTTTGAGTGAGTAAAGGAGGTAGCTGAGTTGCTAAGGTGAGACACGGCAGAGCTAATGGATGGCAAGACGAGGCTGCTTCGTATCCTGTCTGTAAAATTCCTCTTCCTGGTGGTGCTGATACTGGGCTACAGGTGCCTTCACTTTATCCTTACAAAAGTGACCTGAACTGCAGAAACGTTTGCAATTAGATGTTCTGGTCCTTTAGCAAAAAAAAACCCGTGCTCTGAGGATTTACAGGATCAGGCCCTTGATGAGAATGCAGCACTTTTTTTTTTTATTCAGAGATGGGACTTCCTTCTAATACACTTTAAGATTACCTTCATTCACACATAAAGAACTTCAGAGATTAACTCCTGTAACTAAGCTTCAGTTTTCCTCCACATGCCCTAATACTCAACTGTGGGATCTCAGTTTAATGAATTTTATTACACTCCCCTTTCTTATGAAGTAGCGTAAAAAGTGTTTAGTGCAATAGGCTTAGTGCTGATCTGGATATTAAGTGCAGCTTAAGTTGCCTGACAGAAAGTGTACAGTGTGAAATAACCACTGGCAAAACTTTTAAAAGTTGGGTTTTTTTTCCCCTAGAAAAAAGAAGCCACAACCTTTGAAAACTCACACTAGCAGCACTTTGTTCTTCTGGAGCTCCTTTCTGGTGGCTCCAAGTGCTTTGTAGTCAGTAATTAGCTAAGACAGTAATGTACTGGTAACAGTACAACTAGGTGTTTGCAATATCAGTCCCTTGTAGCTGTCAAGTACTGTATTGTAGAAGAGAAAGACGTTTACTTTGTGAAAGGCCCAATACTGTATAATTCACAAAATACAAATACAGGCGAGTCCTGGGATGGAGAAGGCTGAAAGAGGCAGCTCTTAAGGGAGAGGAAGAAGATGACTTTATGTTGTGGGACCCATAATAATGGAAGTATTAGCAGGGGCTGATTTCATGTCTGATGATCAGCAGCACAAAGGTGGGCAGCAGTGGGGTGAGAGACAACTTTCACTATTAGAACTAGCAGAAGCCCTCTGCTGTAGTAAAGGCAGGAATCAACTGCCATGTGTTCTATGTCTAATAAAATGATAGCTGAGACCTTTAAGCTATCACGCAACCTGGAAGTGATACAGAAGCCTTATTTAAAAGCCATGGAAAAGATGTGAGGGTTGTGTCACCTGCCCTTGAAATGCCATCAACTCTAGGGAGGAGTAAAGTATCTAATCACAGAGTCTGATGCTCCACTGCCCCAGACTCCCAGTCCCAGGCTTTAGGGGCTGGTTGCACAGCACGTCTGCTGCTTCTCACTTGCCCTCAGCTTTTGTGAATGTGGGGAGGGGGAAAACACACAAAAGGAAAGTTCTCCACCCGGGGCCTGGCCTGTGTAATTTTAATTGTGGCTGGCACTGTTGCAGTAACGTCCTGGCCTCTGGAGCTCTGTGACTGGCTGAAAATCTTAGCAGGATTTTCAGAAATATTCTAGCCTATTCTAGTTGCTCCTGTGCAACTCTAGCAGGGGCGTTCCCGGAGTCTCAGCAGAAATGAGAGGTAGCCCTGTAGCAGCTGCTTTCGTTTGTTCATAAATTGTGAGATTTAGATTTTCGATTATATGATATTAAAGGTGTATCCAGGAAAGTGTTTGTCAGTAGTGATCCGCGCTCTGCTGTCACAATTCTGACATGGTTTTCTTTGTAACATTTGGAAAACTGGAGCAAGCTGTAACAAGACCGAAGAGAAGTATCATCTCGTGCTGTTTTGAAATAATTGTTATTATTTTGATTATCACATCATTAAAGATAGTAGAGCAAAGCTGCGCTGCAGGAAGAAGTTACGTGAGTAACGTGACCTCTTGGATCCTGGCTCAGTGCAGCCTTAGTTTTGTGGTACTTACCAAATTCCAGAAACTGGTCCGGAAGGAACCCTAAGGTTCCAGTCCAAGGGAGGACTTTAAAAGGTCACCTCCCCAAAAGCAGGATACTTCATATCTTTGTCATTTCTGATAGCTGTTTATTTAAGGTTTTTTAGAGAATTCCTCCAACAGCAACTGCACAGACTCCTCGGGCAACCTCTGGGTGCAGGGTCCTCAGCCTTAAAAATTCACCTACGTCAGTGTTTGCATAAAACCCAGCAGTCAGTGGAGGTTAATGCAGAGCATTTCATCTTTTCAGTTGTCTCCTATGTATTTTTCTATTTAAATTGTGCTTATTTATATATATTTATATTTATAAAATGTATATTTCTCTATGAATGAATGATAGGTAATTAATGTTGATGGACCAGCTAGGAAGTAAATAGTCCAGAGGATGTATATTAACTCAGACTGTTTTGGTTCACAGCTGACTTGACCATTTAAGAAACAGTAGAAAAATAATCAGCTTTTCCCAAATCTTATTAGCATGGAATCATGATCCAGATTGTATTAGCCCATAACCTACACTGAGCAAAATAACTCTTCTTGAAGGTTCAGCTGTGTTATTTTATGAAATTGCTTATGTGCATATTTTAAGTCTTGTATTTATTTATCATCAGCCATTACATAGAAAGTTAGGCTGGAGGAAGAGGTGTTTATGATACGTAAGGAATGTCACAGCAGGTAATGGGATAAAAATAAGCAAGGGGTGAAGGTTGGGGGGTGGGGAAATAGTGTCCTGTAATGTCATCTGGATAGTCTGCCAGGGAGGGTTAAAGCACTGGAGCATTGGCGGGTGGGAAAATCCTGCACGGGCTGGGAGATGGGCTGGATGATTTAATAGACCTTTCTTTGAGATGTAATTTCTATAACTGGTTGATACAGACACTGGTGTGCAGACATTTGGACTCAGTTCGTGTTTGTCTGGCAAATTGTTTCTTGTGAAAGGTTATAAATTACAATAAACAGACTTTGTGGGAGATGAGCTACATGATACACTTGGAAAGGGTTTCTCAGGTGATATTCAAGACGTTAATGCCAAAGCAGAAAAAAACCCAATAGAGTCCTAATCCTGTGGCTTTGCTTGAGTGCTGTGTTAGGAAGGTGCACTGCCATAAATAATATTTCCATTGAATAGAGTCTTCTGTATTCTAACAATAACTTAGGAGAGAAAAGATAAAATTGAGAAACAAACGTTACTCAGAAGAAGTTTACCCTCCTGAGTTCGCAACAAAGAATTCAGGGAGGGAGGGAAGGAGGGAGGGAAGGAGAGCAGGCATTTATAAAAAATGTTGATGTAGTTATAATTAGATCCATTTTAGAACCAAAAGTTTTATGCAGAATCTTGACAGAAGGATACACAATAATTATCGTTTGCTGACAAGCTGAATAGAGTTTCCTTTTTTTATCTTATGGTTTTAGGAAACCAAACTGTAAATAAATATGCAGTTTGACAGATTGTAATTGCGATCAGCAAGGCGCCTTTTCATTTAATCAGATGGTGTTATTAAAATGGGGTTACAATTAAACATTTTATAATGTGACGTAGAGCTCTATTAAAATTCTCCAGCAAACAGTAATTTGCATTTGCTACTTCTGCAACCCATTTCTATTTGCAGAAGCGTTATTGGCTGTGACCTTCCAGTGGTTAGGTCTCAGTTTGCTGTTCTCTTCCTACTTTGATAGATGATATTAAGTATCTTCTTTCTTTACTTCACAGTGAAGCTTCAAATATTAATTTTGCATTCTTTTATTATATTACTTTGGACCCTTGATAAAACTGCAAGACGTTGGCCAAAGCAGGTTTGCCACAGAGGAATTACCTAGGCATAAATTTTCTTGACTTTAGGAACTGCAGATTTGATCAACCGTAAGCATGTAACTGATTCACAATTCAATGTTTCAAGAGAAATGCAGCTTTTGAGAGACATAAATAGCATTCATCATATTGCTGCACCTAAGATGTTATAAGGTGACACAAACCCTTGGATTTGCCCCTGTCTTTCTGTAGATTTGATCAAGTGATTCCAAGCAATGTAACAAAGTGTTTTTCAGGAAGACTTTGAAGCATGTCTGTTATGATTCCACATCTCTTATTCCCATGTGGAAGTCCCCTATTTGTTCCTGTAGTTTTGATAACCTAAATAGGAGAACATGAACAGTCAGAAGTGATGCAGTGTATTCAACCTTCTAAGACTTCTCCAGGCTGTAGCTACTCACTGGGATCACCATCCTCTAAGCAGCAGGAAAGAACAAGGAGAATCATTAGGAGACACAATTTTTGAGCACAATTTTCAAGTGAATGCAGGTTCCACTAATGAAACTGCATGGCAAATGTTTGGAGCAAAGGGAGTGAGTGATTCGCATCAGGGAATTACATTTACAAAGACTGTTTCACAGTCTTTAAAAATCTGGCAGCTAAGCTCCTGCTCCTTTATCTTGCCCTTTTACTTTGGTGGACATTTTTGGAGGAAACATCAGTGGTTTGAAGAAAGGCAACGTTGTCCTTGCTGGAAAATTATCAGAAAGTGGGTATAAAACATTCTTGGCTTTTTTTGCTGCTACAAGTAGATTAAAAAAAAATAATAAGGAGAGAAGGAGAAGAAACGGGAAACAGAAAAGTCAAGTATGCTTTGTTTTGGTGCAAGGTAGAGTTGGATCTATATTTGAGCAGAAGAAAAAAATTGAAAGAAATAATTTGTTTTGACATATTTCTTTAACTTTCCTTTACCACAGATTTGGAACCTCCTAACTGTTTCCTATGCTTCCTTTTACTACCATGTATTGATTTCCCCTTGCACTGTTCAACAAGTGCAATCACTTTAGAGCAGATTGATGCAAATCTCTAACTCCATCCTGCAACCCCATCAGTTTCTTCTCCATCTGTGTATATATGTGCAACATCTTCCCCTTCTTTCTCTGGATCACTTTCCTGAGGAACAGGTTTTGAAAGGTTTCTCAGAGGAAGGTCTTCCACCTCCAGGCAATGAGGTGAAAGAAGTGTATTGCCAAAACACTCAGAAATGCAGTCATGTACAAAATTGCAGAGCAGTGAAGGTAATTTTAAACCTCTCCTCAACAACAGTTGGATAAAATAAGCAAAAGGTTTGCCTTGTCCTTCCTTTCCAACATCAAAACAGGTGGGGTTGTAAGAGCTCTCTGTCTGGTCATAAAATCATAGAATTGTTTTGGTTGGAAGGGACCTGTAAGATCGAGTCCATCCATTAACCCAGCACTGCCAAGGCACCACTAACCCATGTCCCTCAGCATCACATCTCCATGGCCTTGAAACCCCATCGAGGGATGAGGACTCTACCCCTGTCCTGGGCAGCCTGGGCCAGCCCTTGACAACCCTTGCAGGGAAGAAGTTATTCCTCATATCCAACCTAAACCTCCCCTGGTGCAACTTGAAGCCATTTCCTCTTGTCTTGTCACTTCCTGGGAGAAGAGACCTACTCCACCTGGCTCCAACCTCCTTTCAGCGACTAGCTGAGAGCCAGAAGGTCTCCCCTGAGCCTCCTTTTCTCCAGGCTAAACAACATCAGTTTTCTCAGCCACTCATAAGACCTGTGCTCTAGAACTTCCTCCAGCTTGTCCTTCAGAGTCCTCCCTGCTCAATGCAGGATTACTGCCCATGCAGTGTCAAGATGAGTTTGAGGGCACCAGCCTCTGGTGGGTGAATGCTGTAAATGGTTGAGGAAGAGAACTGAAAATATGGCTTGTCATTTAGCATTCCCAATGACAAGCCCAGGCAAGTAAAGAGGAAAGTGAAGTTAAAAGGTACGTAGGAAAAAATGTGATATTTCTCTCCAAGGCTAATTGTATTCTTTCTAAAATGAAAACCTGGATCTACTGTTCAAAACAAGGAAAAACTAATTTACGTCTTATCTGAGTATAGCTGCTTTTCTAAGAGCACATCACCTGGTATACACAGGTCTGAAAGTGAAGATAATGAGGATCAGAAATGCAGGTTGAACCCATAAACCAAATCCATCTTAGGGTTTTGTAGGGCTATCCATCACTGAAAGCATCCGAGCGCTCTACCTTACCTTCCAACGTCTTGACTATTTATTTGCAAACCACAAACCTAATTGTGCAGTCGCTTTCCTGCTGGTGCCCCATTGGCTGCTCTAAGGAAGGATTTCTCCAGAGGAGAAAAGGCCCTGAACGACGAGGTGGGAAACGCACGCAATATTCGTTGGCTGCCTTTGACTGAAAACTCAGGTTTGTTTTAATAATCCAGAGAGAGCTGCCCGACCGAGCATACGGGCGTCTGTCGTTGCACGGCGTGCATTTTAAAATGATTCCAGTTGCACGGGGCCTGTGCTTTCTTTATTGTGCTTCTTTTTGCATTTGCAGTTGTGTACCGTGCGTTCACATACCGCTGCGCGTTGCAATCGAGCCTGTTCGATTACTTTCAATTTATGCCATAGGATTTTGTCACTCTTGCTGAAAATTTCGGGACATTTTACTCCAGATTCATTCTTTTTTATTTCCCGGCCCACCCCCCCCCCCCCGCCGCCACGCCTCCACCTAATTCTGAGAAGCAATATGGACACTAGCAAATAGTAAAAGACA
>WTSP01004921.1:0-32669 GCA_025331215.1 Actenoides lindsayi | reverse complement strand
GTAGTTTGTTGGGTGTGTCGGGTTTGTTCCTTTTTTCTTGTTTTTCTGTCCCCCCCCCCCCCCCCCCCCCTTCAGAGTTATTTACTACCTTTAGAAGTAGAGAAGTCCAATTTCAATCATGTTAGAAATAGCTCATTTTAGACAAGTGCGTGCTGCTCTGCTTACAAAACATATATGAGTGGAATATGCAATTACCACAACTCAGTTTCCTGCCACAGAAACATTTCAGCATTATAGCATTACAGAAATAGAATGACATGCATAATGAAAGATTTCAAGATTCACCCAAGGCATTTATTCTCTTCACCTTAATGTTCTCAGCAGTAGCAGAGTATCCATTAAAAGGTACGATGAATTATGGTTGCTTAGCAACCGCGAGGAGCTTGTAACAGCACCAAAGAATGAAATGGCTGGTTGATAAAATGAATTTTCTCTGAGCATTAGCCTGTTGAAACTGCCTTTTCTTGTGGAACATAAAGTGCATTTATTTGTCTCATGCATTTTTTATTAGAAAATTATTTGAGTTCCAGGGACTTGAATCGTTTTGCTACAGGAGATATTTGATTTTAATGTGTTGTACTAAAATAAGTAATAAAAGACATTTTCTTCAAAGTAAAGACACCAAACAAACCTAGGTAGCTCCTTTTGAAGTTGGGAACAAAATCTTATATAAGGTATGTCATTACTCATTTCTAATTAAGAGTGACATTAGCTAGGACTTACATTTTACGTTTGAAGGAAAGTTTGGGACAGTTAGGCAGTGTGTGGTGAGTAGGAGAGGTTTGCAATGGAGCTCCTGATTCATCATGAGTGAAATAAGCTTGTCTTCTTCCCATACTTTACGGGAGCCGCATCTTGGAGAAGGTCAGAAGTGGTTGCACATTCATACCTAGCACTCGCTACTTGTTTCTGTGCTAAAAGTATGTTCATCGTAGGCTCCAATCCAACAGTGAGGAGATGTTTAATTTTCCACTCAGACTCTCCAGGCACTCAACAGCAGCCAGAGTTGGATGACAAGTTTTGGCAGAGAAGATTTTTATTGGAAAATGCCAGAACAGTGAAACCAAAGTTGTGGCAACGGGATTAATCTTTTATTGGCAGTATTTTCTGAGAATTGGGAACTGTCTGGTCAGGACATGACACAAAGGGAGATTAGAAGAGAGAGAGAGACCTGCCTATTCCACAGTATCCAGAAGATCCATCTGGATGCGTGAGACCAAAGCTTAGGCTTCTACACAGCATTATTTAGAGCAAGAACTTACCTTTTTGGTTTTGTAGCCCTCCAGAATACCCAAAAGGTTAGTTATTATTAGTCTACAGTCTTTTAGTCTTTCTAGGGAGAATTAAGATGGTGACATAATTGTTCTTTTACAATTTAAGAAAGGTCTCCAGATCTTACTTTACTGATGAAAATAGTTCCCTTTACTGCCAAATAGTTCCATTGACTGCCATGGGCAGACCTGAGTGAGAAGCAACTGCAACCCTGCTGCTGCAAGGACAATCAGTAGATCACAATCCACGGAGGCTGCTGTGGGGTCTTGGTGAGTGCAGAGTGCTTGGTGCATCCTGGAGCTACTGTTGTGTTTGTTGGCAAAGCAAACGAGGTTGTGTGCCCGCAGTTCGCACGGTGCCTTGGAGCGGAAGCTGGGAGGAATGGCCAGGCAGCCAGGAGGATGGAGAAGTCCTTGGCTTAGTTTTTCTCAAATTCTGGACTAGAACTAGAGTAAGAAATCAAATCTGAAGATCAGGATGAGTTAAGATGACTTGCTTTTGTGCTGCCTACCTGGCAGGAAAGAATTAGAGTGAGACTGCATTGAAAAAGCTGAAGGTTCTTGCAGTGAGCTGTCATGTCCTGGAAGCTGTAGACCTGCATTTCTGTGTCCAGAGCAATGCCAGTGATGCTGCTGAGAGCAGCTATTGGTAAAGGACACAGGGCTACTGCAGTTAACATGGTAGCAAACATCGGCAGCCTAACAGAAAACAGATTTTGGTTATAGTTGACAACACGGCAATATTTTTTTACAGAGCATTTTTTACTGCAAATGAAATGCTCTGGGAGATACATAACTAAAGGCAAGAATAACCTTTTTGGACTAAAATCTATTTCCACTCAAGTGAAAATGAAAGAAAACTCATATTAAGTGGTAAGATCTTGCCTCTTTAAAGTACATACTGATAATCAAACATTAAAAGTGAAACACTGCTCATCTACAAAGGTGCAAATTAAAATTCCAGAGAGAGAGCTTGACTGATTTGTTTAACAAAGAGTTTAATACAGCAGAATCCCACTTGAACATAAAACTATTACACTCACAATAATCCTGTCTAGCTGTTGGGGGATCCAAATTAAAACTCTCACTGATATTTGCTTAAATCTCATAAATTGCAGAGAATTAGAGCATATTGAAGTTGTGTATTTACTGTGATCTTACTGTCTAATAGGTTTTTAACAATTTGAAATGATGACTGAAAACATGTATTTTCCCCTCAGACGATTCAAGTAGTGTATTCCCCTATTCTAATTTAATACCCACTTGTTTATTAACTTACTAGTGTCAACATGACAAGGCTGTATTGAATGCAGACTAAATGTTCCATTTAAACAGATAATTTATTTTGATATTAGTATTAAGGTGTTGTGAGCAGATTAGTCAGTTGGAGCTGGCGGATTAATAATGCCTCTTCTCAAGGAGATATTTTCATGCTCATTTGCTACGTTCCATTGTTTCCATTCATACCTAGAGAAGAGCAGATGTTTGTTGCTTTCCACTCGTGATTCTGATGATTTAGTAGCAGTATGACTTACTGTGTTCTGTTCTACTATTCAGTATCCTCCGGAGGATTTAATTTATGGATTTTTTTGTGTGTGTGTGAAAATCTCAAAATTCTACAGACACCTGAAATTCATAGTGGTTTCGGAAAGGAATTGCAATCCTGCACACCATGACTGGCAGGTATTTCAAAAGTAGGGTTTGTGACCTCTTTTTATTCTAGACCAGCTGCAGTGGCACATTCAAGTCTTTTTAGGTTGAGTGGGCAAGTAAAAGTTTTAAATTTGATCCATCAGTAAGATTCACCACATGTCAGTGAGGACACTTTGCAGATGTTGACTTAAAAAGAGATAATAAATCTGGGGCGGTAAAGTTAGGATGAAAATGTGATAAATTAGTAACCTTGGATAGCCAGTAATTTTGCCAGGTTTTGATAGTACATTAGAAATAACGGTGGCATTCGTGGTGCAATCTTTCTTCTGTGAGACTTACCTAGTAAAACAAGAATGTGTGGACACCCACCTAAGAAGTAATCATTATTCCTGCTTTGTGGAAAAAAGGTAGAGTTCCAGGTCTGCAGTTCTTGCTCACAGCTACATTATATAAGGAATTAGATTAATTTAATTTATGAAAATGTGCAGTTGTGCCAGCCAGAGAATATAGAGTCAATCCTGTCTGTGGTTGCACATCACTGAGAATTATTGAACGAGGAACCAACCACTGTTGTAACGCCCCGGTTGCTATAAAGCAGTGAGCAAAATTAAAGCAGTAGAGAAGTCTTATTTTATGAAATGCCCAGACATACATAACACCAAAAAAAGAACTCAAAGCATACATTTGTGTGTGGACCTAGCAGTAACCACCACGTTGTTGCACTTCTTTGGCTGTGGCCCTCTTCCAAAAGGACTTGCTGTATCAGAGCAACGTGTCTAATGCATTTTTGGATGGATCTAATAAAACCAGGGTGTGATTTGACCAAATGCACTGACATAACTGCTGCATACTTTTATGTGAATCTGTCAAATGTGGAGCGTGTTGCATAAGAGCACTCTATTCCTTACAGCTGCCTGAATAAATAATGTACATGAGCCTCCTCAGAAACAAAGTCAATAACGAGCTGTCTGGTTATATGTACCTTGGTCTGACTTCTGGTTAACTCACAAGCCCCAGACATGATATACAGAGCTCTGGAATACAGTGTGGGTTTGAGACACTCCCTGGGGAACCTTTATCTGCATATAGGGTCTTTTTTAATATGTGACAGTTTTATATCGAGGATAATGATCTTTATATAATAAGTAATCTAAATACAGTCAAACTCATCACGAGTGAACATGGTTTATTTTGTGGAACCGTTTCATAGATCAAATGTTAGAAATCTTTCTAGAAGTTACATTAAAAAGGATATTTTTTTTGCTGGTTTCTGGCATGTAGCGTATCTGTCGATTAAAGTGGAAGGCACGTCACTCTGGTTTTTCTGTTGACACATGCTACAGTCTGTTGGGAGTGTCATAGCCAAGAAAACCACCTTGTGATATGCTTTTCACTTTGCACAGACATGCCAAGAAATGCTGCATTACTTCGTTGCTAACCAGAAAACACTGGGAGATTCTGGGTAGTGATCAGAGAGGCAGCAAGTGCTGTTTGGTAGCTAAGGCACTTTTACTATTCTCACTAGTAAATGAAGAATCCTTGAAAAAGTATATACCATGCAATTCTTGCCAACGTGTGTGTTGATGAAGGGCCTTAATACCTCCAGTTTTAGTCGAAGACAACTTTTCCTCCTATTATCTTTGCAATTGCTATTTAAGTTTGTGCCAAGTCCTTTAAAGTATTGGCTAAAAAGACTAATTGTAATGAGTCACTTAGTCATCAGAAGGAGACATATGGTAGGTGAAAATGGGTAAACAAAGTCTTAAGCCTGGCTGAGGGCACAGGTTAAAATCTGACACAGCAGCCAGAAGCAGAGGCACAGAAAAAACTGCCAGTGGTAAGTTTTGAAAAGCAGCTCTTCCAAAACACAGAAAGTAGTTGTGCGTGGCATCAGCTTAATGTCCAATTACCTACTGAGATATTTCATTTTCTTTTAAAATAGCACTGAATTCACATGTTTCAGCTTAGTATCAGTCTGTAAATGTCTGTCTATTTTGTGCATACAGTAACAATTATTTGCATAACTCTCTAAGTTGCCCATATAGTTACAGGTGATGTTTTAGGTAGCTGGATGGACATACAGCTACTAGGAAATGTAAATCATAGTAGTTACCTGTACTTGCTTCTGTACCTGCAGAGTAGGAGAGTATCACAGTCAAATGTGAATTTACAAGTTTAATGGTAGAACTGAATTCTGCCTTCATATTAACATTACAGTCAACAATAACATGTGTGTATATATATATATATATGAGAGGAGATATGGTTCCTTAGGTCCTAATGGAGATGATCAAGTGAAAATCTGTCCTTTCCCTTGAAAGACATAAAAAAATAGCAAGGAGCATTTAGTGATAATACGAAGGGAGAGATGAGGTCTTTCCAGCTTGATTTTCCACCCCTGAAACTCCAGGTTTTCAAGTGTATACAATCTACAAAGCTACTTCTCCTTGAAAAATCACGTTAAGGTGTTTCCAGAACAGGTGTATATCTCCATCCTTAACCTTACTGCCTGCTGCACTAACTACAGAATGGGGACACGATGTCTCTGGTGAACTGCTGAAACACCCTTCTGAGAAGTCCTCATTCTTCTGCAGCATTTCCATGAAATCCACATAGTTCCTCTGACAGGGCTGCAGCCCATGAGACAGGCTAAAGTGATCAATGAAAGCAACAATCACATTAAGGACTTAATGACTGGCAGAGAAAGCTACTCTTAGATCTTCTATGTCATGAATCCCCATTAAAATTTTTGGCAAGGCTTCCAACGCTTCTGATGGACTTTGGGTTGGACCTCTGTGTGCATAGAAGTGCTCTTATCTTGGGTTTTATATTTGCCTCGGTTTCTCTGTCTGAAATGGGGAATGTGATGTTTATCTGCATTACAGGGTCTTAGTAAGTGTTTGAAAGCTGCAGTAAAATAGACTGGTGGGATTAAAAATACAGTATATAAAGTCTTTTGTACTTAAAAATCCTGTATTATGGATCCCTTGTACAAATAAATTAACTAGTTTACCTTTCTCATTGTGAAGTAAATGCATTTTCCTAACCTTATACCTGTTTTGATTTCTTTTGTTTGAGAAAGCAGAAGTTATTTTGCTTCTGTATTATTCTCCCTGCAGAATTTGAGTTGAAGTATTATTTTTATTGTATCTATTTGAGTAGGGAAAAAACCACACCACCAAACAATACAGGTATTATAAAAATATCTCATAAATTTGTGTCAGTCTCTGCTTCCCAGGTCTTAATCGAGGATTTTTCATCTTCATTCATTGTCAGTTTTTCCAGAGCAGATTGAGATAAATGTCTTTTATCACCCAACCATTGCAGGTGCATATTCCACTTGGAGGAGGTGGTGTTAGAGTATAAAGGGCCAGGATTTTCCTCTCTGTAGAGAATGAGGTATAAACATGCAAGTCTTTGTGGATGTGTGCTATGCTGTGTCCTGGTGTATACCTGCTTGAGCTCACGGGCAGTCCCTCCTTCCCCTGGACTATATGTGGCATCAAGGCAATCCCCATCAAGCGGAGTGCTAGCTTAGGGTAACCAAAATCCTCCTCTTTTCTGGTGTGGTTCAAGGAGCAGAGCTACAGGTTTAACCCAGCAGGAGAAAGGAGCACATGGCATTCAAAAATGCTGGGCAAGAGGCATAAGAATCGACTGTGCTCGTGAAGGAGATCCTTCAAACTCCTTCATGAAGGAGAACAGCAGAGTGGTGGTCTGCAGTGGAGCACTGTGAGTGGCTGGAGGGCTGTCCTAAATCTGCCCTGTAGTGCTGGTGTGAGGCTCAGTCCCGATGCCAGGAGGTGTTATGTTGGACTATCTTTTCATGTAACTCTTCATACGACGTCTTCTGGAATTAAACAGTACCCTTGGGTCTAGGGGAATCAGTTGCATTTCATTAGTGCTGGAGGTCTTGCTTTTAGATTTTCTTCTGTTGGTAATATTTTCTTAGACCCCAGAATGGTGCAATAAGGAGCATGCACAGGGTGTTGTCCTTCTTTGATTTAGCATTATTAAAAGTTTCATAACATAAGCTTTATGATGGATGAGGATGGGGAGGCATTTAATCGCTTTGCTTCCTTTTTAGTAACTGAAGTTTTCAGCTTAACTCCGTACCAGAACTTTGACAATGGCATCAGAACAAGTTGTTGTTTGTCTTAGTTGATGGGAGATATTTGTGCAGTAAGATTATTGCCTCTTTAGCCCCTGTCTTTTTTCCCTGCTGTATGTAAAGATATTTTTGTAAAGATTTTACAACTTGCACGGTGAGACCTACAGCCTTTCTTCACTCTTTGTATGTATTTACAAGTCTGCTAGACTGGAGGGGCAATCCAGGAATTGACAATTGTTCTGTTCTGTGCTAATTTCTGCTTATCAAGTATTAAAACTGCTGCCTTGACTTGGGATACTTCAAGGATTCTTTGTGAGCCGTAATTTCATAGCGATGTAAAAGACCTGGAGTTTGCTCCAAAACACACACATCAACTGAATCCAGCTAGAATCAGATAAACATGTTCTGCTGCCATTTCTCATAGACAGTCTTTCATTGTTAGGAGTTTTTAAACACATTTCCGTGGCTTTTTGGAGATTTCTGTGTTGGTTACTTAGTTGGTGATCTCTTTGTTAACACGTGCAAGTGTTCGTTTATTCTTTTGGCGTCCTTATTTTAACATTTGCCTCTGTGGAGGAAAAGCTTTTTAAAATACACCAGTGAAATGTTGACTAAGAGTAAGATGATCATGTTTTAAGGTTATATTTTCTAGCTCTCACTGAACGCTTCCTTGGGACTAAATTGTTAGTGGGATGTTTTATTTCTACCCTTCCATGTTGGCTGGTCTGAGAGCTCCATTTTGTGCAAAATGGCATTTTTAATTTGCAATTTTAATTTGCAATTAAAAAATCCCCCAACCTTCTGTAAGTTTGACTACATGCCCACCCCTCTCTTTCTGCATTCAGAGGAACCTATCATCCTTCTGTGGGGGTTTTCTTACAAATTAAAGAGAGTTGGCCTGTAGAGATTCCACAGCAAATATAGAAAGAGAAATTAGCTTATAACATCAGTGATGTTAACTGTATTATTCAAAGCTTTTCAGAGCACCTTATTCTTTTGTTTGCAGGCAGTCTTATTTCCAGAGTACTTTTACCTCTAACGTTACCTTATGAAAGCCAGATTAGTTAGATAGAAGCACAACTCCTCCCACTTCAGACTGAAAACACAAAATTAAGCTTGTAAACACACAGACTTGGCCTTTTGAATATCTGGCCCTAAACATTTCACGGCCCTTATACAATGCACACTTATAATTGAATTACACTGAGAGGATAACATGTTATTGTGTTGTCTTCTGTAGGGTTCATAATAATTCTTATCATGTATTTCCAGAAGACGTTATTTTATTTTATTCCTGGCATTACAGACAAGCCTTTAATGTACTTAATCTTGAAGGGCTCCTTGTGTAAGAGCTACTTGCTCAAGCAAGGACTGTTCAAATGGGTAAAGACAAATCACTTGGGGCTTATTTCTGACATTTAGGCACAACTGTGTGCAAGGAGAAAGAGGCACGGGAAATGGCTGTGCAGTGGCACCACTCCCAGCAGCTCACAGAGCACTTTCTGGAGTCTTTTTATGGAAACACATAGCCAGGGTGGTGCTGGACCCTGTAGCATTCACTGCAGTCCCAGTGTTGGCTTTGCTAGCCAGCGTGTAGGTTGAAGTAGCAGCAGGACCGCCTGTGCCTCTTCCAACCCATCTTTGGCATCCTGTGCACAGCCCCAGAGGGAAAGCAAGCGATGCCCTCCAGATGCCAGCACCGTGCCCTGCCTGGGTGTGGGTCTTCACCCAGGGCAGGCAGGAACCCAAAAGAACGTGAGCTAGCAGACTCGTGTAGCCTCTTGTGAACAAGGCTGTGTATGTTAGCCCGGGAGGGAACTGCTTGAGATGCCCTGTTTAACACAGTGAGCCTTTACTCACGTGTGGTAATGTTGCAGAGGAACGTGTGAGACCGAGTGTTGGACTCAGTATGAAGTTCATAGAATCATAGAATACATTAGGTGGGAAGGGACCTTTAAAACTCATCTAGTCCAAACCCCCTGCAGTGAGCAGGGACATCTGCAACTAGAGCAGGTTGCTCAGAGCCCCAGCAAGCCTGACTTTGAATGTCTCCAGGGATGGGGCCTTCACCACCTCCCTGGGCAACCTGTTCCAGTGTTCCACCAAAGTTTGCTGAATATCATGAATAAACCATTCTGTGGCAATGGGTATTAATTAAAAGCCGGCGTGAAAGTAAAAGCGTTCTGTAGTTGCATATTGATAGGTTTGAGCTGTAGTTAAGCTACTTAAGTAGTAACTAGCAGTAGTGTATATAATACAGGAACAGATTTGCATAACATAAACATTCTGAGTATCGAGTTGTGGCCCATATACTTCTCGTGATATTATCATTACTAATCTTATGGCTTAGTGCTGTATTCTTGACAGGCTACTTACACATTATAATAAACGGTTATTACACAGGCACCCATGCAGAGTAACCATAGTTACACACACAGTACACTTCCTTTGGTTAAAGTAAACACAAATATAATCATCGGGGTCAGTATTGGAGCTTTGTAGGTTAAGAGTTTGCTGCCAGCAGCGAATAAAAGGAATGTATCTAGGAGTTCAAAGTAAAACTCACTCACCCTTTTATGAAGATTGAAACATGCTATTAAAATAAATTATTACTGTGATTTGTTTTATTTTTGTCTTTGTGATATGATTACTTTGAGTCATCACCATTCGGGCTAGAGAACCTGAAAAAAAATCTGCTTTAGTACCAGCCTCATCATCTCAGTAGAGTAGCTTGACAGTCCATTCTAATGCATTTTAACCAACTTATAAATCATTTTCTGGAGGCTAATGATTTATTACTGCTGTAATGAACTTCAGAGGCATCAATACATTAGTATCCACTTTGAAAAAAAGCCATTGTCAAATCCTATTGGAATGATGATCAGTTTACTATTGTTATTAATGACCCCAATCAACTCTTTGAATCTATGAATAACCCTGTTAGATGACAGAGGTCTTCCATTTGGGCAAAAATCAATGTATATGTAAAATAAAATCTGGACCTTTTATCAGTGCCTGTGTTCCTGTTGTCTGCAAAGATTCAGAACTACTTGTAAGTTCACGGAAGCTGCGGGGACTTCGGAGTAGGAATCCCTGGAAATATTTTAAATTCAAATTTAGGCAACGTCTCTGTTTTAGGAGAAGCTGCTTGTTGCTTTGTTACCTAAACACTTCCCAGGCTTGGATATATGCTGGCTACTTAAACACGTGAGGTCTCAAATGGAATTCCTAATGCTGTGTCCTTTATTTTCCCTCACCTGTGGTGGAAGGAGTCGGTAAAACAGGGATGTGTATGTTGTAGACTGTACAAACTGCTGGTTCTTCAGTTCCTGAATTATGGGGGGGGTTCCCTTTCTTTTTGAAATAAAAAATAGACCTCAGTGACTTGACCAAAATAGTAATTACCATGTTAGGTTTTTTTCAGTGTTCAGAGACGTCAGAAATTTGACCTTTGAGGCTTTTAAATCTGACCTTGTTGCTTCTTTCCATTCATTAAGCTGCAACCTCTGCTCTCTTGTCATAAAAGATAAATGAAGATTCACACAATCTTTATTTAAGGGAAGATTTATTGTTTACTTTAATGTAGATTAAGTAGAAGAAAACCAATTATTTATTGTGCCAATCATGTCTTCTTGAACTTTAAGTTAGTTATCACAGTTCTGTAATTACCATTTCCAAATGTTCATTGCAAACTCAAAGCGTAAATAGATTTTTATTTTTTTTAAATGTGTTTGAAGATGTTGTTATTATGTTACATGAATAAGTGGAAGAATATTTCTAGATTTCCAAGTAGCAAACTAGAGAAAGAAATGAAACTTCAAAATTAAATAGTCAAAACATGGCCTTTGTAAACATAACATTGTATTTAAGTGATTCTTCTGCTCTTTTCCACTCTGGAAGCAAATGACAGAATTTTCTGCTGCCACAGAAGCACATTTTTTGACACACAAATGAAAAGCTAAAGACACGTTATCGAACAAACCTAGTTGTCGTTTAAATTCATCACTTTGCTCATATATCCTCTGATGAAGAAATCAGTAGGGTAGGCAAGACCATAGTGGCATTGCAAGAATTTGTACACTGTGGTAGAAACTTGGGCTTTGTTACTGGGCTTGGTTTTGGTTTCGGTTTCAGTTTTGTTTATATATATATATAAAAAAATACATGAATATGTACATATATGAAAGGAAGGTGCCTGAAACTGCTTGCTTACTGCTAGATTATAATTAACACTTTATGGATTAAACAAAGGGACAGGAGGAGAAGAGGCAAGAACACCCTCCAGCATATGTGTGCTGCCACGGCCCTTGAGGTCTGCCTGAAACCATCATGAAGTTTTTCTCAGGTGCCTCAAGAAGAGGGTTTGTTGCACCCCCAGGAGAGATCACCTCTCTCCCTGCTTCGGGCATGACAGTGCCAGAGGCAGACATGGTACTTCTGGAGACCTCTGAAGTCTCTTGCTCTCCCACCATTCTTTTGGACCATGACCCGTAGCTGGTTGCTTCATTGTGAAGCTGGGCGGTAACCAGAATGTGGCTTCGCTTTTGGTGTCTAAAGTGTGCTGCTTGATGTGCTAAATGTGAAGTATATGTGAAACAATTTTATGAAGAGGCAGGAAAAGCAGCTTTGGACTTAAAAAGACAGTGAGAATAGTCCTGCTTCTAAACAGAAGTCTGGAGATGGACACCAGTGGCAGCGGCTTGGAGTCACAAACACAAGGCCTCGTTTTGCAGAATAGCTTAAGCTAATACCGAAGTTAAGCAAAACCATATCCAAGAGTAGAAATCTACGTGTACATTTAAATGGGGGTTGTGCTGGGGGATCATCCTTGCTAAGTTACAGCACAGCAGTTCACACGTTTTTGCTCCTGACTTTTTGAGGCCTTGGGAGCCAAAGTACAGCTTGGCTCCTTGACTCAGATGCAGTTCAGCGAGGCTTATGCCGCTGAAGAGTGTCAGGTGAGATCAGGCTTTGCAAAAGCTCACAAGCGGACAGGCTAGACCTGCCATCTCAGAACGGCCCTGGAAAACAACCCAAAGCCACGTGTCTTGGATCCACACCTCTGAGGAGGACATGTGGGTAGATGGTTGAGGGCAGCCCACGCGCTGCAGCCTGGGAGGAGCAGCAGAGATAACAGTGGGGTACAATTAGGTATAGCTGCTTCGCTCAGCGGTTTTTAGAAGGCTAAGTGGCACTTATTTCAGTGAACATCTGCTACATAACTCCTGAAAACTATTTAATTTATCACAGAAATTGAAAGCTGTGTTCTAATTCCACTTACTGTATTTTACTGTTATTCTTTGTGTAAGTGGCATCAAAACTGTGCTCCAAGAGAACAAAATTCTCTCCATGAAATGCACGGTAATATCATACCTGCTGAATTCTTCATTAAAGTCTGGATTTAATTTAGCTATTAAACATCTATTTTTTTTCCTTACATTTAGAATGGGATATAGGTGAATCATCCCTCACCTATCCATCAGCATATATTATTCTATTACTAACTAGGTTTCAAATATTCTCCTATATTGAGTACTAGAATTTCTTTATTTCTACTATCAGAAAACACTGTAACTCTATTGGTACAAGAATTGAAATCATAGAATGTAGATTTAAAGTACTTTTTTTGTTCTCTCTCTATATTTTTTTAATGCATTTCTTGTATGTGGAAGAGGTAAGCACTTTGCATTTCACCAAAACGGTTATGAATATAAGTTGTTATGCATATTATGCAAATAAATCATTAAGATCAATATATCAAAATACATGGGGAAACTATAGCCCTGCTTTGGATCCTGTCAACGTCAAAAGATAAAAAAAAGTATTGTTTTTTCTGTCCCTGAATCAGAACCTATGTGATAAAACCCATCACAGATTACTCTGAAGAACCATTCTCAGATGCAGAACTGACAGCCACTGAGTAGGTGTAGAAATTCCATAGAATTCTGCAATGAAGTGATACTCTGATGATTCAGAATTTTAATCCATATATTCCAAAATTTCAGTCCTAGAATACTGTCATAATATTCATATTACTAAATGCCAGGGAATGAGGCACTGGGGGGAAAAAAAACCCTTAAAAACAAAATAATTAGAAAATGAGATAAAGCTGAAAAGCATGGCTTGTAGTTATATGTTGCCACAACTACTCACCTATATTTCAACGAAGGAAATGAAAAAGCATCCAGTGAATTTTAACACCTCGCAGTGGTCATGTTTGCCTTTGGAGTGTGTTTATTTTTGCTATTCCTGAAATTACAGAATGAATTAAAAGCTGAAAAACTCGACCTATTGGTAACATGCTTAGCATTCTAAAGTACTTCTAGTGTGTTCACTTTACCAACTTTATGTGCAAATATATCAAGATTAATCGGTTACAAGTCTTCTGTTATATTTATCTAAAATTAAGGAAGGCGTTTGGGGTGGAATGATGGCTTGTCAAGCTCCAGACTGAGACAGGCAGAGGATGTCAGGCCTCAGTGTAGCAGGAAAAAGGCACTTTGCTTCTTTTCATAATGTGGTTTTTCCTTTTTGTTGTACTTCCTAACTAGTAGTAGTGGTTTCTTACATGCAAAATATTTCTCATTAAAGCATAAGATTTATCATCTGTTATTTTAAACATTGCAAAGTGCAGTTATTTTTCAGAACATTATAATATCACTGAGAGGATACGGAGTGATGTTTATCATGTTTTCAAGCTAAATTATCTCAGAAATACTTTTAAGACATAGCAAATGTTATTCATTTATAATCAGGGATTTGCTGGTTGGTTTGTTTCTTATATGTCAGCCCTTTTCCCTCTGTTGTGCTGGAATGGGATTGTTTTAGGTGGCAGAGGTTGGTAATTCGTCTAGAATTCATTTAAGAGTTCAGTTTACCATTTTTTAACAAGAATAGAGCCCCACTTACTCTCCTATGGTTTTGTTTACAGTGCTGATATTATAAGAAGATTATTTGGAATTATCATGGGGACTGAGTATTTTATATATGACCACATCTGAACAATCTGTCTTAAAAAACCACACACTTCTTGTAGCAAATGGTGTTTACTCAACTTTGAGAATAAAAGCAGTCCAGTGCAGGTACCATGAAGTTCAACCACAGCACTACACTGTGCAAAAGCAGCTCAGAATTTTCCAAGTAGCTCTCTAAATTCTCTACATTTAATTATATAATTTTTCAAAATTTTAATTTTTTTTTTATGACAGACATGGGGAATAAAATTCTTTAAAATGAACTTTAGAAATGCACAGAAGTAATTAAATGCTCACAGAAGTAATTAAATGCTCGATTTAAGGTTTCCATAATGGAATGTAGTTTTCACAGAGAGTATCATAGAGGGGACTTTAAGATCCTTCCTCTTCTCTAACACAGGTATATTTTATGTGTGTTTCGGTGTCATTCTCCTTAGAAACCTAGAACGTAAATACAATGCCAATGTCTTTTTTGTAGCTAATGATCGAGGTCAACAGAAGTATCTAGGTATGTTTGTTTCTTTCTTCACTTGAAAATGCTTTTATTCTTTCATCGTCTTAAAACGCAGAACAAATGGGCCAAGATTTTTTTTATTAATATGGTTTTAAGTGTAGCAGCAGAAGTATGATTTGTTGAAATGCCTCCCTCAGTCGAATGCAGCGTGTTTCCTTTATTCTACAGAGAAAGAGGGCACTTGTAAACTCAGTCAATTGCTTATCTGTAAATGCCACTGGGGCCCTGCTTTGGCTTTACGTTGATGAGGAACTCCTCTGTTTTTCTCAGATGAAGAGTTAGACTCTTAAAATGACAATTTCAGTTACTGTAAGTTGCACTATACATATGTAGCTTGTCTGTCTGAAAAGCATTGTGCCTCTTGACTATCAGAAAGGGTATGTTGCATATTGAAAACAGGGGAAGGAAGGATAATTGAAGGAACTTGACCTATCCAGTGCATTACTCATATCCTCCTCTTTCAAAATGCAATGTAAACAAAGGCTGATGCATAAGCTGAAGCTGACTTTGTTCGGTTTCTTTTCTTTCCATATGCTTCTAATTTCCTTATTCCACTAGTCACTTGCACATCCTTCATCCCTCCTTCATTAGTTATTCAGTCAGATTTTATGTAAACTGAGTCCTGAGATCTATGTACTAAAGCTGGGAAGGTAATTATGAAAATTGCCCATGCAAATTGGGTAAAGGCACACATAAATTACCAGTTAGAGGCTTAGCTAGTAGTTTGCTTGCATATTTACCTGAATTGCATTCATAATTGTGGTAATTATGTGAACAGTCACGGATGCGCCTTTCCACACGAAGCAACTGCGTGGTAAAATTTCTTCCTGAAGTGAGTAAAAAGACTGCTTTGCAGAGAGAAGTGAGAGAGGATAAGGTGAGTTTCTGTAGTTAGAAAATTCACGCTTGCTAGTAGAGGGCAACCCTGCTTTAGGGTATTAATGAAACTTAAAGAGCTGTGATAACTCAATGTAAAGCCGTTCAGTGGTTGAATGGTGCACCAGTGTGAAGAGCTCACCTGAAGGCAGCCTGTGGCATGTGAACAAGCAAAACCTTGTGGACAGGTCTTGGTGTTATTTTATGTGAATTCTAATCTTTCTAATGGTTAAATATTCCCTTCTGTAGCATCTGAGTACTTACCTGGTCAGGGTAGCTTCCAGGGGCACCTTCCAGCAGTGTAGAAGCTTGGCACATAGATCTCATCTTAGACTTGGGTGCACTTTATTCGGTTACATTCATTTAGATTTGATCCATTAATACACTGAAAATAAGAAGAAGGCCTCTGTCTATCAACAGAGCTGACCTATGGGCAGCAGAAGAGTTTGGGCATTTCAGAACAAGCTTGGTGTGCTCACAGCAGCCTGAAACCGAGGAAACATAAGCGGTTGTGTTTTGGACTGTATAAATATCTTTATTTATCATCACATTCAGCTCTGAGTAACAGTAGGTTAGACAGTCCCAAACAGAAGTTAGATTTATATGACTAGACCCTCATGCAGGAAGGAAAGGCAAGGGGAAAACATCCTAGAGAACTTCAGATTTTCTTTTAAATGGTGCAGCTCTTCATCCAGACTAAAACATTTCAACACTTTGATGAACTTGTGGAGCTATACTGAGAAAACACCAGGGCCATTTCTTTGGAAGGTTGGCTTCTCTCCAGACAACATTGCTTTGAATGCACAGTGGCTATAGCTTTCTCTAGCTTGAAAATTCCTCTCCAATCTCTCTAAAGTCCAGCTTTGTGGGCTCTCATTAATCTGCAATGTTACCCATGTTCTCTTTCTTCACCGGGAAGACATCATTTCCAAAGCTTGAAAGTTCTTGTATTTCAGGGTTGGTGTTTTTAGTGTCCTGAGCTCATGTTGTGGCCATGTCTTCATTTGCTATTTTCTTCCCTTGCAGACAGCAACTGGTTCATCCCTAAATTTGTCTCTAATGCTTTTCTGTGTTGTAGTGGATTTGGTACAAAACAGGTGAGGTTTGCTACTACCCATGGCAGGATATGCAAAACAAGGACTACATCACAATGCATTCTTAACAAAGACTTCAGAATTCTTCCCTGGCGTGCAGGAATGGGGTGAAACCACTGTATGTATGGTCATAAAAAATTCCTTCTCCAGCTGCTGGTTGCTGCCTGGCAATGGTGAAAGTATAAAATTGTAGGGCAAAGGAAAAAGGAAGTTTCTCCAGCCTAATCAAGGTTGCTGCTTTATTCTAGAGATGAATGAGACAATATGAGGCTTCACGGTCAAAAAGTGTAGACTGAATAATGACTTTAAAAGGAAATAATAATTTGAGATTGTCCAAAGCATTCTTTCTCAAGAAATTATGGCTTTCACTTTTTTCTCTTAAATTGCTTTGGTAAGTTGATCAGGCTTTATTAAGGAAGTTATCCAACATTTAGAAATACCAAACCAGGAAAATAAAGATATATTCATAAATTAAAAAGAAGGTTCCTAGGAAGGTCTTCTGTCGCATGCTAATATAATGGACACTAAGCAAAATAGATTTACTGATTTTAATCTTTTGAGACTGCTGGATATCTGTTCATCTTCTACATAGTCGAAAAGAAAATAATTGAGATTTTTCTTGTTTCAGAATTATAATATTGGACTTGGCAAGCTGCAGATGGATAATTACACTGGAAATGTTAAATAGGTTTTAGAGACAAAATTGTAAATAATACAATACGGAAGAATGATGGACTTATTAGCATATCATTAAATCGCTTTTTCCCTGAGAGCCAAGCATATTTTTCATAACTTAGAAGAAGTGTCTTGCCTAGCAGTGACAATGTGCTTAACATTTACAAACCCCACGATATTTGACTATGGAATTAGGTTTATATTGCAGGGAAAATTATGACAATATAGTTACAAATATCAGTAAGTTTATCACTTGATAACAAGATCATATGCATGAAAAACAATCTCTTCTGAGTTAAACATTTTGCAGACCTTTTGTTTCAACTTCCATTAGTGCTGTCACCCACACTGGGAATTCACAGGGCTGCGACACGGCAACAGGAAGATTTGGTAAAAGATCCTTTGACTAACGTAATTTAAACAGTCCAACTCATTCTTATTAGTCTAAATTATGTTTTTCATTATGATTTTGTACTTAATAAAAAGTAGACTTATGTGGGATATGGGGTTGGGTTTTTTTCAGGGCTACTGGTATCAGCCAGGAAAACATATGATCTTCTTTATAAAGGAAAAAGAACTTAGTCCAGAAATTCACAAGATGCACACCCAAAATCTGGATTACTTTAATTTTCAGCAAACATACATCAATAGCAATCAATGGATAATGTGCAGTCATAATTCTATGCAGTTTAGTATCAGGGTGGCAGGAAGTTACAGGAGGGTTCATTTAGTTTAATGCAAGTGTTTTGTATGGGAATGCAAGAGCAAGACCAGCTCCACTGTCTCCATCCAAGACCAAATTGCTAGCAAAAGTTTGCTTAAAGGGGGGTGGTATTTACCAATGAGCCTTCAGGAGTTTGAGCCAGCCCCTCATCCAGCTGTTCTTAGACTTCCTCATGTTTGGACTTTGCTTACAATTAATTCTATAGGAGGTTTGCTTGTATTCACAATGCCATTTTTAAACTACAACCCCAGGTCGGACACTATGGCTTCAGGAAAGCATTTCCAGGATGTTCCACATCACAACGCCCAAGGGGAAGAATACAGACCAGTGCAGACTAGATCTGCCTGGGTTTGCCTGGTGTCAAGAATCCAACTTTGTATCACACCGGAATGGAAACAAGGTCCATTAAATGTTTGCATGGAGCAGCAAGAAATCTCATAAGCCTAATGATGAGGGTAATGTGATAATTAGAGCACCTAGCAGACTCAGGTTTTAGTCCTTTCTTTGCTTTCTGGGTGAAATATTTTCATTTGAGATCCTTCAACCTTTGATTTCAGTCCAGTGGCTAAACAGGTGGACAACACTGAGAAGACACCCTCTCCTCCCTTGCAAAAACCTCTTTCAGTGCAGCAGCATATTTAGATTAAATCTCATTGGCAGTATTCCAAACATCTCTCACTCCAGCTGATGTGCTGCGGAGTCCAGCTTTGTGAGGGAATTGGCACTTCTTGGTGCTAAGATGCAGATGCAGTTCAGATCCTACGGAGCTTTCCTGTAGAGTTAGGAGACACAAGACACCCCGACACTGCACCAGCTGTTCAGGAGTCACAGCTGGTTTAGTGTGATTTCCTAACCTGAAGGAATGCTCTGTCCTTTCCTTCATGGCCATCCCCTGCACTTAGGCAGAGCTCCTGTCGCTGAACCTAAGGAAAGTGGCTTTTCAGATAAGATATTAAACTCAATAACCAACTGAACCTTCAATGGGAGAGGCAAGTGGAACAGTTATCGAGATAAAGAGGAACCACAGAAGGCACAAAAGGACACAAATTGGCCGGACATGTTTTCCAGATGAGTCACTTCTGAAAACCTTTTTGCTATGTATAGAATATTGACTATTTTATATTCTTTTTTGACCAAACTTTCTAACTTGAAAGACCTGACCATTCATTTGTCCTTTATGTGGTGTAGGGGGTGAGAATGGCAGACCCCAAGTCACCATCAAGCTCCAGAATTTGTTGCTGTGCATGGAACTAATGCAGCATTACAGCTCTAGGTTTGGGCTTTTTCAAGAGGAGATGAGAAGTGAGACAGAGGAGGTACTAACATGATACACAGTATGGAGTCACCAGGAATGATCTGCAGTTGTAGCTCTTACATTCTCTGCTTCACCTTTCAGTATTTTCCCCTGTTGGTTCTGTCATTCATAAGTGTAGGTCTAGTAGCTTCTTCTTGGGCAGCCATCCCTTACTGAAATTAAGCTCGTTAAAACAATATAAGAGCTTGAATGGACTAGAATTCAAAGGACTACTTGGTCATTCAAGGTCTCAGCATCTTCCTTGAAGACTTTCCCACCTACCAAGTTAGTAAACGACTGCATCTGTGTTGTCCTAAGCTTACAAACATTGGCATAGCCAAATCATTCGCGTGGAGTCAGTCTTACCATGATAAATGCCAAAGTCTACTAAGTGTAAACATCCTTAAATACCTTGATTTAAGCATCTCAGTCTAATCCTGGTATTTCCAATTTATTTCAAATTAAAGACTTTCTAAATGCTCTGCAAGCTGCACTTTCTTTTGACACGCGTAATGGTGATGAATATGAATATCTCATTGGAAACTTATTTAAATGCCGAGTTCCTCAATATTCTAACTATTAACACGGCCATATAATGAACCATATTAAATGTTTCTGATACAATTTCCTTTGTTTTGTGGTCGAGAGAGGTGGATGGTGTGGACAGGACTCTGCTAAAGCAGAGAGTGAACCCCATGTGACAGGCAATAGTCGCATTGCCCAACTTGCTGCGGGAGGATAGTTTGATGCTGTTGTGGTGAACATCATAGAAAAAAAAACCCAAAACAACAAAACCAACCACAAAACACAGAAGAGAACAAAAGAGAATAGAGTAGAATTGAATAGAAAAGAGCAGAAAGCAGCTGAGGTTACAGTAATCTGATGCTGGCTACTGTGCTGTGGTTGGTCAGTCACAGGAGCAAAGCAATCCAAAGTTGACAGTCGCTGCCTCCATCCCTTTCCCCTCCTGCCTTACAGCAGAGCTTTGCACTGGTCACAGCATTTGCCAAGATCTAGTTTGTATTCCTAGACTTAATCTTTTCGTGTTCCTTAGATGCTTCTGTTTTTATTGTCTAAAAGAAGAGGAGGCAATATTGTCTCTCTCAAGAGTCTTTCTGACTTCATTTCTGTTGCTGAAAGGCTATTGATTCGGGTGTGTTTGAGGGACCCTGAGAACATCCCGCTGACTCAGGAGTTCCTTAGCATCACCAAAAGAAATGTGAAATGCAGGATTGTTTTCCTTATGTAAATAATGGTGAAATAGCAAATGTTCCTGGTGTTATTTGAAATTAAAAATAAAAAAAAAGAAAAAAAGCAGTGGAGGGATAATAGTGTTACCAGGAGGTGTGTGCTAGACTTGTACCTCGTAGATTCCACTTGTCTGCTGCCAACTTATACCTGCTGTTAAGCGTGAGACACTTTAAAAAAAAAAAAAAGAAAGAAAGAGAAAAAGATAATACAAATTATTCACCATTAATTCTTTAAAATGAGTCACTATTAAAAGCTTAATTGTTTGCTGAGAGGGTCCAAATTAGTGGACTTTGCAAGATCAAACAAAATTGAAGATATTTGTCCAAATTAAAATGGAAACATGCATCCAGAATATACCAAATGAACATGTATGCTCCTGTAATAATAATTTTATTATCTTCAGCTTCCAGGCCAGACTTTTAATTATGACCCTTTATATCAGTGAAAACCATGTATTCAGGATTAAAAACCTATTTCTTTAACCAGTCTAGTTAAAGAGTGTGGTTTGATATAGTCTATGCTACAACTTTTATAAAAACCAGAGAACACTTCTAATAACACTTTTCTAATTTCATGGTTCAGTGCACAGTCAGTAAAGATTTAAATAATTCAGAAAGAAAGGCTATTCTGTTTCTTTATTAGAAGTTTGAGTCAGGCAAATTCTTTGACATTTAATAGGTTTTTAACCCTTTTAATAACTTCTTATAATGAAATTTATTGGAGGTTGTTTTAAATAAAGGGATATTATATTAGACTGAATAGTAGTCGGTAGTTTTTTATGATTAGTTTTGAGACCTTGGCCCTGCGTGACTCAAAGGATATTAAAGCATAAAGTAGAAAAGAATGTTAATAGTCACCAAATTAACTGTGTACCAAGAAATACAGAAACTCTATCTGACTGCATTCTTGTCATTATGGGATCGCACTATAAAATTTTGCAGTCAAATTTGGAGTATATAATTGTTTTAAAGGAGCTTAAGATCACTCACAGAACCAGTACTATATAAAACGACCTGAAGTGGTTTAATTTTTAACAGAATGATTTTGGAAAGATTAGAGTAATAAATTTAATAGTTCGGGGTTTCTGTTTTGTTTTTTTTTTTTTTTAGTGTGGGGTTCTTTTTCCATGTGAGGTTTCTGCTGTTTAATTTTAAGACTGTTTACCTAATCAACAGAGATTTTGAACGGTCCTTTCATTTTATCCTGAAAATGCACTGGGCCATAATATATAAAATACACTCGTGCACAGCACTAAAATATTCCCCTAATACCCACTTCCCTTAAAATTTAGGCTTTCATTATGCAGTTAGCTGATACAGAAGAGAATTATAAAAATGAGATGATGAAAACACACAACCCTTCCTGTTAGGTGGTGCTTTGAGTTACTCCTTTTAGGGTGTGTTGAATGGTTCTCTGTGGTCATTTTCCAGCAACCTTAGCTCTCGTCACAAATGTTTCTTTAGCACTCATTCTCTTATATATGTGCTAAAAGAAGGCTATGGTTTCTCCTTTAACTGAATGGAATCAAAGCTCTGATGGTGTGTGGATCTTTGGGGTTGATCAGCCTTCACTCATGCCAGGACATCCATACCAGTTACCAGTTTTATCCACTCTAACCAGTCAATCTTAGCTTCTCGCCAGATTTCAGACTTTTAAATATTTGGGTCACTTTTTGCTTTTCTCTGAAGGTACAAATAGAAATGTCCCAAGTTATCTCAAGTTTTAGGTTATCTCATTGAATGGCAACACTGTGACAGAAAACAACACATGAAACTACAGGGCTTGCTTTGATTCAGTTGCTGTCAATCTAGGATCTGGACCACCACCAAGCATTGAATAAAAGCAAAGCGCTACTGCTCAGTTAGCAGTATGAACTGAGTGAAATGTGTTTAAAATGGACTTTTCTGTCTTTTTAGACATTCTTATAACTCTTATAGTCTGATTGTATGGTGAATCTTGCTTGCATTTTGGATCATTCAAAAATTGGTGAGGTGTTTTGATTTTGCAGTTGTTTGTTTCGATCATAAATGGTGGGTATGGGCTCCCAAACACAATCCCTTCTCTGGGTGCCAGCTCTCACAAACCTGTCTGGCAACCTAATGTTCTCTTTCCCTCTCTTTTGAACCTTTGACTTAAAAGAGTCAAGGGATTGTGTAGGAATTCTTTTTTTTTTTTTCTTCTCTCTTTTTTAATGAGCATCTCTGTGTCACTGGAAAACATCTTGCAGATGTGCATTGGCTTATAGTAGAAGACAATTAAAACACCTAAAATAAACCCAGTAAAATTTCTAATCACATCTCACGGCTTTTCAGGAGGTTGAGGCTACTGCTGCATTTTGATATAGCGTTATTTGGGAACAGACAAACATTCTGATTTAATGTGGCACAAGTAGTGGCACAAGTTATCCTGGGGGTATAAATGAGAATATGACTAATAACAGAAACCTCTTCTATGTACCAAAGAATGTCTGTGGTGCTTACATGATGACTTGGGTGGGTGATGTCAGTGAAGAAGGAAGCACACTGTGGGTATCTCCATAGGTAACACTCAAGATCCCCTGGGTTTTTCTCCCAGCTTTTTTATTCATTGATTTGAACATAGCTTCTTATAATACAAAAAATTCTTTCTCTCTGACTTAAACCTTGACCACTTAGACAAGAAGCAAAGAACTGTCAACCACTTCTACAGTGTCCATCAGAAAAGTTCATAAGTGCTCCCAGCTAGTAGAAAGCAAAGTGAAAAATCAGTGTAAGACCTGATGGTGGTAAATAGAAATAATGCCTGCTGTGCCTTGATATAAATTTGCCCCAGGGCAGTGAGATACTAGATCTCCACATGTTTTGATGAGTAAGCCCTGTGTATTTCTGCATATGTTTTAATGTTTTCATCTGCAGTGTATAATATCTAATGTTTCTTGCATATACTTAGACCTGTTGTATTCAAATCAGTCTGTTTAGGCAGCTTGTCTGTCTTCTTTCATTTAATGATAACATTTATTAGAAATTAATTTAAATAAGGAGGGACATTTTGGACTTCTACAGCTTTTCAGAGAGATGTTCCACCACAGCTCTTAATTATAACAAGAAAAACAATGTGGGAATTATTTTGCTAGCAATACATTCCTTTTGAAACTGCCTCTTATAAAACAAACAAACGTATTTGCTTCCTAAAGCCACCTTCTTAGTTAGTTAAGAGTCCTGCAAATTGACTCCTTCTGCATCTTGCATGGGTTAACCATCTGGTATCAGAAAGTTGGGTAATTAGGGATTTTTTTTTTAGTGCTATATGCTATATCCTGTGTGAGATGAAGGATTCTATCTGAATGCTGTGCTGGATAAGAATATCTGTATTTTGTTGACTTTGGGGCACAATATTTCAAGAAAAATGAAGGTTATTGGACATATTCCAGAGGGCAGCAGGAAGAATGATCAGAGGTGTAGAAACCCACAGCATATGAAAAAAGTCTTTCAATCTTCAGGTTTAGTTGTTTAGTCTAAGGAAGGAAAAAAATGAAAGGAAATTCATAATAGCCTTCTAGTGTGTGCAACTTTTCTGTAAAGGAGAAAAACATTCCTCATGTCCACTGGGAGCAGAGCAAAATGTAGTAGGTTTAAATTACAACAAAGGAGATTTAGGTGAGACATTACAGAAAAAAAGCCCTTTCCACTGTAAGGATAGTTAAGCACAAGAATTGCCTAGGGAGGTTATGAAGAGGTTAGACAAACATCTGTCAGAAATGATTTAGGTATAGCTAATCCTGCTGTGAGATAAAGTGTTGGACTAAATAACCTTTTGAGGTCCCTTCTAGCACTATTTTCTGTGATTAGGATACTGTACTCACATTGTCCTGCAGTAAGATGTTTCTGTGCGGGGATGATATCACCGTATTCTGCATTGCACGCTTTGCTTTGGCTTTGAGCTGATGGGGAGAATGATGATCTGATGTTTAAAGCACTTTTAGCTTTATTCTTACTCCCTTTGGAGCTTCGAGCTGGGTCTTAGGAGCTTGCTTTCAGGCAGACAGCCCTGTTCTGGTTTTGTGCCAAACAGGGCAGTGGTGGAGTCCCCATGATCCCCGGAGGGGCTGTAAAGCTGTGGAGATGTGGTGCTGAGGGACGTGTTTTAGTGGTGCCCTGGCAATGCTGTGGGAATGGTTGGACTTGGTGATCTAAAAGGATTCTTCCAGCCAAAACCATCCTATGTGCCAATAAGGGTTCACACCTCAGAATTAGTGGGGTTTACTATGCCCATTAACTTGCAGCCAAACACTTAGGTGGGTGGATGCTCAGGTTCTGCTCATAAGCAAAATGCAAAGAGGGGAAAAAAAAATAGCCATGAAAAGAAATATATTATAGCTTCCCCATTAGTAAAACCAAAATAAACCCAAGCATGCTCTAAAGCAGAATATAACACAAGTTGTGAAAGATCCTGGAACTGACAGATGGAGAAGGATATGAAAGTGCCATATATTATCATTATTACCTCATCAGAGAGACCATGGAAGGCACCAGTTTAAGACTGGTATCTATCTGTATCTATCAGTATCTATCTGAGACTATTTGAAGCTCATATGAAGAGTTTTTAATAAAGTAGCCATTGTTTGAATAATAGCAATTGGATTGTATTTTACATGGGAAAAGGAATTAAAATTATAACCTCTACCCTTCTTTCAGAGGTAGGTATTTTGCAAGTTCAGTCAAAATAAGAGTTGTAGGAGTTTCCAGTAGTGCTTGTTTCCTTTCTAGAGTTCAGAAAATCATTAAGATGCGCATTCTAATGAAAAAGTATTCTTGCTTTTCCAGCCCTTTGTGAGGGGGTTTATTCCCAGCCCTGATACAGCACCGTGAGGTGCTGTCCCACCAAAACCTAAGCAGGGCAGCCTGGGATCAGTCCCTTGCGGGCTGGTGGGCACCCTGGAGAGGACACACATCCACACTGAAGGTCCAGCACCATAGACGAGATGAAGGGAGGACTTTGGGGAGGATTTTGCCTCCCTCTCCCCAGCACGTGAGGGACTGGGTGGGTTTCCATCCCGTGCTCACAGTCCGCATTCTGCAAACTACTGAATTTGGAACAAAACATCTGAGCAGCAGTTCCAGCTTCACGGGCACAACAGTTTTGATCGAGGCTGTCTGCTAGAGGCAGAGCTAACGAGAGCTTTCAAGGCTAATATGTTTGGCAAGGAGGGGAGCTGATCCTGGAGGGAAGGGAACAAGAAGTCAGGAGCAATCTTTAAAAATACAAATGTCTGCCAGGATTCAAATTGCAGCCTTCAATTGATTTCATACACTGTGCTGTCTCTGCTCCTCTCCTCTGGTGCTTTGCTAGTCATTCTATGAACTCAAACATGCTTGTATCGATAACCCTTTTTTTACCAAAAGCTATTAATTTCTAAAGCAATAGAAGTATGGGTGTAATTGTGATGTCACGTTGTCAGAAGCCATTTCAAATACTTTTCAGAGACACATGTACATGTAAAGTGGTAAGTATGCCATAACTAATGGTATTATTAGTTTGATTTACTGCCAGCCAGTCAGCTTCACAAAAATCAATCCCCAAGCTCATAAAGTATCTCCCTAAAATTGATAAATTTTTTGCGCTATCAATAAGAAGAGAAAAGGTGAAGTTAGAGGTTTATCTTTTCTTTTTCTGTGCTTTACTGGTTGAAAGGTATCTCGCAGATTGCTGTGATATATAGGAGTGTGTGTACGAGAGAGAGAGGTTAGAGAAGACACGAGCTATAAAAAGTTTAAAAACAACAACCTGAGTGCTCTTTAGACAAGTCAGATGACACATCTAACAAAGACTGTCAGTAGAATAAATGTGGTTATGTTAATATATTGAACCATTAACACATGTCCTTACCATAATGGGATTTACACAATGGTAGTTCCTGTCAGATCCCACTCGATACGTACGGCATGTTTGCCTGGTGCGTGGCAAGACAACTATATCTATTCCATTTCAGCTCTGAATTGACACTTCCATTTTAAATCACCCACAGAACACCTTAGCTTAAGTCTGAGCTTCTCCCTGATACTCTTGGCTATTTGTCACGTTTCCCTACGAGCATACTGAAAAGATGGTACAGGCAATCTGCTGGAACGTGTGTGTCTGTGGTGCATTTGACCTCTGGACAAGAAAGGAGTTTCATCCTCCAGCGCTTTTAATTCTTATCCTTGCAGAGGCTGAATTTGTTGCTTGCATTAAAATGGTATGTCTCGTTAATGCTAAGAAGCGGTGACCCACATAGCACAATGGATTCATTTGTCAGTCCCGCCATTCCCCAGCTTTCTGTTCGTGTATGTCTTAGCAGCAAACCAACTCAGAAATCATTTAATCAGTGTATCAATGCATCCTTCTCGTCGGTCGTCTGAATCCTGGAAATGCCAGTATCTCACTGGGCAGCACCAGGCAAAATAGATCTGGACCTCGTACTAGGTACTCAAGCTCTGAAAGATGCAGCTCCTAAATTCCCAGCTCACACACACACACAAACCCTAAAAAAAAAAATAGGACCTGGAAACTATATGGATTTTGAGGATATTGATGTTCTGATCTGGTTCAGAGTGCAAACCTGTCCCTGTTTGTTAGCATTTCTGAAATACTCCACGCGCAGTTACAGAAAGCAGTGCCCTTTTGTTCTCCCCCCTGTAAAGAAACAAGCTTTCATTGCTTTTTGCTATTCCCATGGGCTGAGGCTGGAGCCTGAAGAGTGTATAACAGTCAGTGTTATGCAAATGTCAATCATATCCTTACTCTGTTTATTTCCAGTATTTACATGTTTATTTAAGTACTTGCCATTTCTTTTAAGCCTTATGTAGCCGATCAGGCCAACCGAGGTCTAAAGGAACAGAACACTTTATTAGTGATATGCTTAATACAGTTTTTTTCCTCTTGTAGATGCAAGATTTACGGAATACAGAAGGAGCCCAGTATAGTTCCCATCCTCAGATGGCAACCATGAGGCCAAGGGTTCAACCTGCAGATATTAGGCAGCCAGGAATGATGCAGCATGGGCAGCTGACTACTATTAACCAGTCCCAGCTCAGTGCACAGCTTGGTTTGAATATGGGTGGAAACAGTGTTCCTCACAACTCGCCCTCTCCACCTGGAAGCAAATCTGCAACTCCTTCACCATCCAGTTCAGTCCATGAAGATGAAGGAGAAGATAGCTCTAAGGTAGGCTTAGATGCTAGGATTACTATGTAAATGGTGGATATTTTTAGGACCTGCTATATGAATCGTATGGCCACAGTTATTAAGGTGATACTTTATACGTTGCTGGTGGTTGACTGAAGTGAATAAAGGGTTATGAATGCAGAATTGAAAGTTTCCAGACAATTCTTCAGGCAGCTTGAGTAAATGACATCACTCCTCTTCGCTGAGAGCCAACTGGAATCCTGTAAATCACTGAAAGAATAGCCATTCCTTTAGGATTTAGTACGAAGGTTTTCTCACTTGCAAAGAAGGGATGTTTGTTCCCCATTAAAGATCTGCCACAAAAAGTATAAACAGTGTGTACAATGTGCTAGTCTTTGCTGCTTGATCACAGGATGAGCAAACAGAACATCATAGCAACCAGAGCAGGAAGATCCTCTACGAACTTTAATAATCTTACCTTGAAAATCTTGAAAGTTAATTATGCATATTATACTTTGGGAGGTGCTGATATTCTGTCATCACATATTTAAGCTCCATTTCAGTGTCAGTACAGGCGTGAAGTAACAATAGTGATTTACATAGTTGATTTCTTTAAAGGATAACTATCAATCTATAGAGCAGGTTTTGCATCCAAAAACCTCCCCAAATCCTGAAAACCTGCCCCCAAATACACAAGTATATCACCTTAATTTTGCGGCCACAAAATCTGAGACACAAAAAGATTGGGATTTAGCACAAAGTCATCCCATAAACCAGGAATAGAGCACACTGAAAACTGAGAACCTCTTCAGCTCTATTTCATGGTCGTTACTAAAGAGCAGCCCCGTAGCGCAGCGTGTCCCACGGCCAGGTCTTGTGGGGAAAAGCTGCCGACTTATGAGGAGTGTGAAGAAAACCTATTGTGAGTCACTGAGGAGGTATAATCCAGTCGAGAAATGTAAGTCCAATTTGTTTTCAAATTATATTGTTTTTCATGCCTCAAGCTATAAAATAATCATGTAATTGGAGACGTGTGTTTTACTACATTTTGAATAAATTCTGACGCGAAAGTTTTATTTCAGGACTTTCCCCTCATTTCACAAACTTTAGGTTTTAAAAGTTACTGAATAATTCATACATTTTAAATGAGCACTTCCTTGCTGAGGGAGACTTTAGAATACAGCTATGTAAAAATAATTCCAGGCAGCCTTTACTTTTTCAGAATAATTTACTTGCTACTCCTGTTGCTTTGCTAATATTTTCACATATCTTGGTGGGAGTGTGCAAGATGCTTTAAGCTTCCCGAGAAAACATCCAGTCAAATAATTAAGACATGCTTCCTGAGTCTGTCAAGTATTTCAGTTACTTAACCCATATTTTTCATGTACTTTTTCACTGCAACACTTTGTGCCCGCAGAAAGGTTTCATGCAGACAGCGCTCTTCTGAAGTTTCCAATAAAGAAACACTGAGCACTTCAGACCAAGTAAAACTTTGTCCTTTCTTTATGGGAGGCAGTTTATACAATGTTCAACTTTTTAACAAGCCATGTTATTTTGGAAAATTCTCTCATGCTCAGTCTAAGCAGAAGAAGATGAGGAAAGGCACAATACACAACATAAAATGAAACTCAGTATGCTGAAGTTGATACGCTGCCTTATAATTCAGTAATTATCATTTCCCTGCTGAGAGAAAAGTTTTGGAGGATATTAAATTTGATTAATAGTGACAGAGGGCTTAAATTTTTCTCCATCTAGTAGAGTTTAAACTATGAGCTTGATGGGGGAGCAGATTATGCCATACCTGTCTTCTGTGGGATTTCCTGGGTCTTTGTGAAAATGCCTGAAGTTGGCCACCACTGGAGATGGGCAGAGGGCTGGTGCACCTCACCCGATGCAAAAGTTCTGCCATAGTTCCCTCCGTAAAAGACAAGAGGGTTCGAACAATCAGCGTGAGAAGTTAGTGTATTGTTGCAGTTTATGATTTCAACCCCTCCGCTGTGTATCTTTCTCTCGTGTTGCTCTTCCTGGAAGCTGCAAATGAATGGATAAGGATACTTAGAATAAATCAGCTTTGGCTGAAGATCTCTCCACCAGCCATTACATTTTCTCAGAGGTGCTTTGGAGGAGCTCGTGAGGGTTCTCCTCACTTCAGAAATCCTCTTCCCAGTAAAACAAGAGACTGGATGGGGACAGGATGAGAGAGAATAGCCATTCTGTCTCTTACGAGAACCTCTGTCTTTTACCTAAATATAACTTTGTTAAATTTGCAGTTTTCTCTTTGTTTTATAAACTACCATGTAGATGTGTGGTATTACTTAATAGAGCAGGGCCAGAGCTCATTAGTCAGTCCTTCAGTAGAAGTGCACATGTTGCAGTCATGTAGTAGCTGCTGGGGCTTGTCACATCTGAGCAGATTCATAAAGTCAGGAAGATGTTCCTGCCATGAGGACCATGTAAAAAACAACTCCCTCTGAATTCACTGTATCATTAATGGCAACAGTGCTGTTCTCCCTGTTTAACCAGCAGGAGAAGATGTTTGCCTTGGTACCAACATTGATCAAAAAGACAAAGTACATTTTCAAATGAAAAAAATCACTTTGGTGTCAGGTACCTCCCTTAGTTTGTAGCATCTGAATCCTCAGCCTTACATGTGAAAGAGAAACCACAGCAGATTTGGTAGAGAAATCCCTCACAACTCTTCCTAGTTCTATCTAGAGAAAAAATTTCAGTGTCCTGTTCGTGTCTGCATGAATTTATAGAAAGAGAAGTGACAGAAGGGATGAACAAATGTACATGTTACATACATTTGGACTGAAAATATAATTGTATCCCTAGTGAACCACTGCTTTCCGTGCATGGAGGAAATGACCATTTCAGCTTAATGTAGATATTCCAAATGCCAGTAATAAGGGAACTTTACAAACTGATGTAATTGTTCATGTACTGAGCTGCTTGGATGTTCATTCTATGGTAAATATTGAAATTGGTGTAAGCCTTATCCAACACACACAGAAGTAATGGCAGCAGCTGCTAAATATTTTTTGGCAATGCCCATTCTCATAAAGGCTCATTCATACAGGCCTTGTGGACTTTATATGTCATATATTCCCTTGCAAAAAAGAAAAAGGGAGATGCTTATAGGTGGCTCAATTGCCCTACACAGCGTTGCTCTAGAAGCAAGTCAGCTGAGGTTGCTTGACTAAAAGATCAGTGACAACAGCCAGAAAGCTGCGAGCTCCATGGAAATATGAAATGTAGTCTCAGACCAAGGATATTGTTTCAGCAAGTGGTGTACATCCCTAAGCTGCCTTAATTCTTCTAAATCTAGTATGTGGGATTATTGTTAGAAGAAGAAAAAAAAAAGAGAGAACTTAAAAATCAATAGTTGTAAGTAACCATAAAAGCATTTCAAACAAAGTGACCACTTATCACATGCTTTATCCTGACCACCTCAACTCTGGATTATTACATTTATGTAATTCTTGCCATAACTCATACTGTTGGATCGTTAAACGTGTATTCGATTATTGCCAAGCATAATTGTGAGCTGCTGGAAGCATTACTGGTTTGCAAATGTGTGTTTCTTCCTAGATGGATAACAGGGATTTCTTCCACGCTCATTTGAATATCACTTCTGAGAGAATTTCAGAAAATGTGTTTTAGAGGGAAATTGTGAAAGGACCGCAAGTAGCAAGAATTAACCAAGAGAAACACGATTACTAAAGAACTGCTGCAGCATATTCTCTTTATGTGCTAGAGGGTTTACAATATTTACTTTATATGATAAGAGTTATAAGTAGAATTCTATGTTGTCTGTTCAGCCTATTATGCAGATGGTGCTTGATTAAAATCTATTTTAAACTACAGCGATTACTGCAAGATAGTGTGCATAAAACAGCTCTCCTAGCTCCATTAAAGGCTTTGGTACCATTGCAGTTTATTTTAAATATGCTTATAGACATTTTCCAGCTTCTCAAGGGACATTTAGATATCAACGATGTGCCTTACTTGATAGTTTTAAATCCTACTCTAGATATTCTTGTGATCTATTATGTGTGCAACATGGTTAATGTACACTTTTTTAAAGTGAAAGATTATTGCTTTCTTGTGATAAATAAGTTAAATACATCACCATAATTAAGCAATAAGCCATGACAGGAGGTGGATTACCATGAGCTAACTACACCTCCAGGGATTTTGAGGCACAAGTCTATGCCTAGCAGAATATATATGTTTTTTATTTTATTTCCCATCTGTCTCTGCTTTGGTAGTTAGAAGTGGAGCCTATGAAGCTGATAGACTGATGGGAGCATAAGGTAGGCCATCATCTCAGCCATTTGCAACGTTATTAGTACTGGAATTCTGGTATTCTTTTTATTTCGTTATTTTCATATAAAACAAACAGAATTTCCCCTGTGAGTACTCTCTTCTTAACAGCGGGTTTTTGAAGTCCCTTGATCATTCAGGTGAGCTGTTCTCACAACAGTTTACCAGAAGACTTCTTACCCAAGTTTCTGCAGCATACCACTTAGATTAAGGGTAGTTTAAGTAATGTGGTATCCTAATATGCAGAGAACTTTTAAATCTCATTGGCCCAAAAAAAGAGGAAAGCTTTAGCAAATAATAGAGGCAGAATTTTAACTATAGCCCAAATTATTGTCAGGCCTACTTGCTCATGGGGTTTGCACAGAACTGTCTGAAGGGTTTAGACTGATATTGCCAAATTAACTTGGGAGCCCACTTAATTACCATTTAGCCAGTAATTTTGTGTACCCTGTAGAATGACATGATAGCAAGAGACTACAAGTTGGATAACTCTTGGCTCCAACCTCCTGTCAGGGAGCTGTCAAGAGCCAGAAGGTCTCTCTCCTGAGCCTCCTTTTCTCCAGGCTGAACAAGCCCAGGTCCCTCAGCAGCTCCTCACCAGACCTAGACCCTTCCCCAGCTTCATTGCCCTTCTCTGGACACACTTCGGCCCCTTGATGTCGTTGTTGGAGTGAGTGCCCCCCCCCACCACCCACCGACCCCCCCCCACGCAGACCACACAACAACAAAAAAACCACTCAAAAAAAAAACATGTGAACGAAGA